>CM050326.1:99525424-99802175 GCA_027475135.1 Bactrocera correcta | reverse complement strand
TCCCCAGATCTGGCCCCCTGTGACTTTTTCTTGTGCCCTAAACTGAAGAGGCCCATGAAAGGACGACGTTACGCTTCGAGATAAAGACGGCATCGAAGGAGGAGCTGAAGAAGATAAAAAAAAATGATTTTTTTGAAGTGCTTCGAAGATTGGAAAAACCCTTGGCACAAGTGTATAATATCTCATGGGAATTACTTTGAAAGGGACAAAATAGATATTCATGCATAAATAAATAATTTTCGAAAAACACAAAATTCGCGATACTTTTTGAACACACCTCGTATATATTTCTCTCACCTTACTTTAAAATACATACATGAATACATATAAATTTTATATATGACATTTCACTGACTTGATATATAGTTTTCTGTCGAAGTATTTTTTGTATTTTTCAGAAGCTAAGCACAGATAAATAGTTATATTTATATACTATTGTGTCCAAAAAATTAGGTGACATTTGAATTTAAACCGCGCGTCGAAGGATTTGAAGAATTATTTTTTAAGTTGGTAGTACTGTCAGTCACATGTATGTCAAATTTCATGTCAAAGTATTCATTAGTGTTTGAGATAAGTGTCGTTTTGTGAGCTGCTAAAAGTAAGTTTTTCGTTTTTTGCAATGTCGAAATTTGTTGAGCAAAGAATTTGCATTAAATTTTGTTTAGGGAATCAATTTTCTGCTGAGGATACGTAGAGGATGGTGCAGAAAGCTTTTGCTGATGAGGCTATGTCTAAAATAAATGTTTACAAGTGGTAACGTGTCGAAGGCGAAGAGCGTCCAGGGCGACCACCAACCTCAACCGACGAAGCTCACGTTCAACAAATGAAAGATTTCGATTAACAATTAAAGACCTTGCTGATGAAGTTGGCATATCGAAAGGCTCAGCCAATACCATTTTGAAGGATGTTTTGGGCCTCAAGCGCGTCAAATCTCGACTGGTACCGAAAACATTGAATTTTTTGGAAAAAAGGCGTCGCGTTGAAGTGTATGAAACGATGCTTTCCGACTACCAGGGTGTCATGAAACGCATTATAATTGGCGACGGGACTTGGATCTATGCTTACGACCCCGAAACAACCGATCAATCGGGCGAATATCGTGCCAAAAGAGAGCCGAGATCAAAAAAATCGCGCCCAAGTCGCTCATAAATCAAGGTCATGTTGACTGTTTTCTTCGATTATCGTGTTGTTGTGCATTATGAATTCCTTCCAACCGGTCAAACAGTCAACAAGGAATATTATTTGAACGTTATGCGTCGTTTGCGTAACGCTATCCGCCTAAAAAGGCCGGAATTGTGGAAAGACAATTCTTGGTTTTTACACCACGATAATGCACCATCCCATACTGCCCTCGTAATTCGTGATCATTTCGCCAAAAACTCAACCCATATCGTTCCGCAACCACCGTATTCACCTTATCTGGCGCCGTGCGACTTCTGGCTATTCACAAGGTTCAAAAGACCGCTCCGGGGACACCGTTTTTATACGATAGAGGAGATTCAAGCCGCAGCGAAGATGGAACTTAAGGTCATCCCGGAAAGTGACTACAACCAGCATTTCGAAGATTGGGAAATCCGATGGCATAAGTGCATTGCATCGGGAGGGGATTACTTTGAAGGGGATGAAATTGATTTGGAAGAATAAATAAAGAATTTTCAAAATAAATACAATGTCACCTTTTTTTTAGGCACAGTAGTACATAATGTATATATTTAAATGGATAGGATGACGAGATGAGTTGAAACCCGGTTGACTTTCTGACCGTGCAAGTTGTGGCTTGATTAAAATTTCCGAAATCTAAAATCGTGATGAACCTTGATACATGCGAAGTTTGGTATTGTAGATGGGAATAATCAGACCACTGCCACGCCTACAAAATACCGTTAATCGAAAACCTCTAAAACGCCCACCTTTGTGTGAAGTCTTATATCTCAGAAACTACGCAACCAATTTTAACCAAACTTGGTGTGTACTATTTCCATTGATTCCTATCTTACCTTGTGAAAAAGGGACGGAATCGACCTACAGCAAGCTTACTTTCGATATATGCCCATTAAGATAAAAAAGCACCCGTGAAATTTCAAACAAATTTATTTTGCTAAGTTAGTAGGACTGTCCTTAATTACTATACTAAATATAAGCGCGATCTGTCAACCAGTTTGTTTACAGCAGCTGCTTTAGTCGATTCTCCTCAGTAGTGCGTTTCGATTTTTATAATGGATAAAATTATCGAACAAAGAATTTGTCTAAAACTTTGTATTTATAATCAAATTTCGTGTGCGGAATGGTTGCGAATGTTGGAAAAGGCTTACGATAATTCAGTTTTGTCAAAAATACAAGTCTACGAGTGGTATAAAGTTTTCAAAGACGGGCGAGAGATCGTTGCAGATATGCCTCGTTCTGGACGACCTGCGACCTCTTCAACTGATGAAAATATTATGAAAGTGAAGGATATGGTATTTGAAAATCGTCAGGCAAGTATTAGAGAGATGACAAGGGAGCTCGACATCTCTCGCGAGTCCGTTTGAATAATTTTGTCTCGATAAAGCTGATTTTTTTTCAAAAGAAGTACGATTGTGACGAATTTTAAGACAAAAGCGCAATCATTGTGACTTTTCTTGATCCCCAAAGCCTTTTCAAGACCCCAGATACAGAATATGTGGATCCCAGTGCTTATGGCCGACTTACGATCTGTGCGGACTGGCATTGTAATTCGAAGAGAATATTTGCATGATAACAGCATGCTCTTGTGCCAAAAATGCGTGAAATCGGGTAAATATTTTCCCTAGAACCCAAATACACAGTGTACAGGTTAATTAAGTACAGTAATGCCAAACATTAATGAAATCAGACCAGATATTCTCCAACTACTAAAATACTTAAAATAGTAATTTCCATCCAACCTGACTGTCCAATGACTTTAAAGCGTTTATGTCAGTCATATCTGTGATATTTTATTGAAATTAAGTTGACAAGTTTTCTCAAAAATTATGTAGTTTAGCACAGAATAGGAATGAAATTGGTTTAGCCTTGGTTTTAACCTTATACTTCTAATATACTGATTATCGATCTCTGGAAGTTTGCAAACGGGTTGAGTTGAAAACCATAGCACAGAATTTCAAAACTTCAACCAAAATACAGTTGGGTTGAAAACCGTAATAAATTTAGCCCATTTGGTTGGGCGTAATCGAACCCGTGCCACGCCATTAATCACATAACTAAGCACTAAATTAAGATACAAAACTGTGATTTGGCACAGGAGAAAGCAGTATTTAGGGGCTTAGACAACAGGTTAAAAAAAAAAAATGACCCGGCCTCGCTCTCTTCAAGATTTAATGCACATATCTCCTAAACCACTTAAGATGCGATAATCAAATTTGTTCAGGTCAAAGCACTTCAGCACCTCCTACCAACACTGTAAAATTGGATGAAATCGCATGATAAGACCATTGTTAGATATAGAAACTTAGATAAAATCCTTGAATGGATAGAATCGGATCAATAATTCCTAATAACGGGTGGGCCATCTAACGTTTTAAATTTGAATTATCGCGAAAGTGACAGATTTTCAGTAAAAAGTCTAAAATTTACGAAATGGGTCGCTATAAATTATCATAACGTATAATATTGGACAGAGTATAGTTCAATGCCAAAAATATGTGGTATTGGACTCCGAATTACCCAAATCTTATATTCTAAATATATTGACTTTTGTTACACTAACAAACAGTATGCTGTCGGTCAATAAAAGTTATATATTTAAAAAAATTCTTGAAAATATGTTCTTTAATATATCTGAGCAATGAACCTAAGCAAAATCAGCTCAGATTTTAATTAAATGCTTTAAAGCATCTAGATTGGTCAAAATGAGTCATATTTTAATATATTAGGGTGAATAAGCATTCTTAAAATTTATATGATTAAGCGCTGAATATGAATGAGATTGGTCTAGATCTTGGTCTAAATCTCATATACTTAATATAATCAGGATCTATCAACTATATGTCTATAAATATCTATTAACTATTTCCAGAAATAATTTAAAGTTTGCTGAGGACATTGTAAATTTGAATTATCTACATTTCGACATTAGAAACGTCAAATAGCATTCGGAAAGTGACAGATATTCAGTAAAAAGTCTAAAATTTACGAAATGGGTCGGTATTCACTAGAAGAAAACTGGGAAATATTGAAAACTTTTTTCCAAAGTGGTGAGTCAAGTGGATGGTCAATTTTACCGAAAAGTCATCTTTTCGGACGAGGCTCATTCCACCTCGATGCTTACATTAACAAGCAGAATTGTCGCATTTGGGGCACAGAAAACCCGCACGTAATCGGGGAGAAGCCAATGCATCCAGCACGAATCACTGTATGGTGCGGATTTTGGTCTGGTGGAATCATCGGCCCATTTTTCTTCGAAAATGAAAAAGGAACCGCCGTAACCATCAATGTGCGATATCGCGCCGAATTTTTCTTCAAACAAATTGAAAAGGAAGACTTGGACAACATTTGGTTCCAGCAAGACGGCGCTACGTGCCATACAGCAAACGCTACACTCAACCTTTTACGCCCTATCTTCGAATTTAAAATTTTATATGGCCCACCCTTAACATATGTATGTAAAATTCAAATAAAGTAATCTCGAAAAGTCATGTACGCCATAGAACATTAAATTCGCACCACACTTACAAAAGTACAAAATTCCATCTAATGCTGATTTTCTGACTAAGGTTTTTTGCTAGGTACTTTTTTAATAAAAGTTGTGACAAGTCGATGTTTGTGTACAATATTATTGATATTATGGAAAATACGTTGCAGGCTATTTTATTAGAATAACATGCCCCAATTAAAATTATATAGATATATCTATATGATTGTTTGTTAGTTAATCCAAAATGTAGGGGCTTGTATGTAGATTTGAAGATTTAACTTAAGGGGTTAGGGGTAGTCAGAGGCACGGAAAAATGAGAGTTTTCAGTATTTTTTTTTTGCTACTAAATCATGTTATTTCACAAAAGTAGTAATATGGCATTATTATAGGATGTGTTGACTTGAAGTCTCGAAAATTTCAAAGAAATGTAGTTCCCAAAGTTATAGTTGTTTGCGTTGACCCTGTTCCAAAAAAGGTACTTGCGGTGACAAGCATAAGTCCTAGAAGATTCATCTAAAAAGAATCGAACAAAAAAATTAGTTTTATAAATAGATAATCCTGGGTCTAATCGAAGGATTTTATTTTGTTTTCAAAATTGACAAAATAAAATTTTTTTCTAAATTTTTGGGAAAATATCAACAGTTAATTGGTCTTAAAAAATCGAACTTTTCGAAAAAATAAAAATCCTTCAATCAAGCCGAGTTTATTATGTATTCTAAAAGCTGTATAAATTTAATTAAAATCTACTGAGCGGGTTTCGAGCTAAAGTTGTCACAGATTCAAAAAACATAGTTTTGAGAAAAACGCGTTTAAAGTTTCACACTAGCGCTTTGAAGTTCCCGAGCTCTCCTTCTTATTTCTTAAATAACTCAAAAACTAATTATCGGATCAAAGTGAAATTTTCAGGGAATATTTTTAAGAGATTACACTTAACGAAAATGCAAACAAAGATAATTTTTTCAAAATTCTAACTGCCCCTAACCCCTTAAGATGAATGATAATATTTAAGGGATCGTCTCGGTGTGAAATTTTCAAGAAATCGATTTTTTTTTTGTTGCATTATCGGATAGTATACACTGTAATAAACATACTCTCAAATATTAAAATCGAAATTCAAATTATTACAGTTGGAACACTACATCTCCAATCTTTAAACGCGCTTTTCTCAGAATGAAGTTTTTCAAAACGGTTTCCACTCTCAAAAGAAGACTTTTGAATACATCTAGTTGCGATTTGGGGAGAACATTTTTAACCTAATTCGCTATCGCGCTATAAAAGCTGCTTTTATACTGTTTCTACGAAAAGCTGTTGAAATTAAGGGCAAGATTCGATACTTTTGGTTCAAATCGCCGCCATTATGTCAAAAAACAAAATAGCTTCCATAACGCGATAGCCACTTTTCTACAGATTAATAATCGTTTCGAAATTTTTGTTTAAGACCAAAATTGCGGCTGCAATCGTGGACATCATATAGAACTTTTTTTTACGTGTCCTTTCAACAATGTATTGGACAATTACACACCAAATGAATAAAGATAAAAAAATCAGTTTTCGCAATGAATGTATTTATTTATAAACAAAATAGACCTATTAGTTAATTTCAACATTAAAAAAAAATATCGCGAAAATGGGATGATCCCTTAATAAGTCCTTGGTTGCAGTCTTATCTTATTTGTGTTATACTACTTCAGTATCTTGCATTTGGTTATTGATTTATATTGTGTATAAAGTTCACTCATGATCATCGCTTTTATCGAGCATGGCATTAATTCTGTTGCAGATTAGTCTAGTGTGTCACCTTGGTCAACTCGTCTGCTTTTTTGTTGTGGAAATCTTTCCCGTGACTGGGAAACCAAATTATTGACAAGTGTAGTTGACCTTGTAGTGAGCTTAAAGTCTTCTTGAAATTGTTGACTATGCTGGAACTAATCTTTGTCGTCGACAAGTTCAGCAACGCCTTATGATTATCCGCGGACATAGTTACAGTTAGAAAATTTGCTTAAATATTTGTATTGAATAGTATTCCGAAGAATCGCTGAATGTGAGTCCATTAAGTCAATATCATACAAGTTCCAAGGTGGATAACGTAAGTGGTTTCCAATGAAAAGCAGGTTCCATATAAAGTTAGCTCCATAACAATTAACAATACTCAATTACAAAAAGAACTGATAAGGAACATGATCAGTTTCTTTATAGAATATGATAGGACGAATACAGGCCCGGCGACTGGAATTAAGTGTGTTCTGCCCACCTCCACAAAGGGTGACTTCACAATCTGCATCAATTACCGTTGGATAAGCCGCCTCAACATCGTATATAAGGTTCTATGGAGCATACTGTGTGAAAGATTAAATCGGCAAAAAACTTATTGGAACTTATCAATGTGGCTTCAGGCCGCAAAAACTGACTATATGTTCACCAAGGAATCAAAAAAAGGAGCTACCACTATATTTGAATTTTGTATCCCTTCAAAATCAATACCGCTGTGTAAACTGACGTTGAGTAATATCAAAAGCTCTGCCAGGATCGGGAATGAGCTCTCCAAGCCCGTTCGATACTAAACGAAGTTTCAAACAATGCGACTTCAGTTTACTACTAATTCGACTTGCAGAGCTGAAAAGGGAAGGTACAATCTTCTACAAGAGTGTACAGCTGCTGGCTTGCGCCGACGATATTGATATCATTGGCCAAACCAACCTTGCCGGTAGTTCTTTTTTTTTGTGTCGAGTTGGACAAAGAAGTGAAGCTAGACCAAATATCTCCTGTCATTAAACAAACAGTCGTCGCATTCGTGACTTGGCTCCCATGTCACTGTTGACAGTCAAAACTTCGAAGTCTGACTGAGACTGAGTAGGTAATTAAGAAGTAAAATCCTCTCTCGATGAAAAAATACCAAAGTCTATAAGTCAGCGTTACGAGTTTTCGAGATAATGGGTCTGCGGAAGATTTATGGTCCTTTGCGCTTTGGCAACTGCGAATACTATAGTCGATAGAACAATGAGCTGTACGAGATATACGACGACAATGACATAGTTCAGCGAATTAAAAGACAGCGGCTACGCTGGCTAGGTCCTGTTGTCCGAATAGACAAAGACACTCCAGCTCTGAAAGTATTCGATGCAGTACCCGCCGGGGAAAGCAGAGAAAGAGGAAGACCTCCACTCCGTTGGAAGGACCAAGTGGAGAAGGACCTGGCTTCGCTTGGAATATCCAATTGGCGCCACGTAGCGAAGAGAAGAAACGACTGGCGCGCCGTTGTTAACTCGGCTATAATCGTGTAAGCATAAGCGGTGTCTACGCCAATTAAGAAGAAGAAGAAGATTTGTAAGTCGCGCTAGAGGTTTTAGCTTTCTACTAGATATTTACCTATATTATGAACCGATTAAAAATATATGTTAAAGTACTACACTAGACTCATTTCAAACAATACCTATATTGTAGTTATGTATTAGAGTATGATAAATATACTTGTAAAGGGTGTTCCATAATCAACGCAATATTAGAACTAAGTAGAAAACACCGTTTTTAGTCGTTTGCAATTTTTTATTGAATCATAAAGTTCATAGGTTTATGGAATAAAACTTCGGGCAAATGACCTCCACGGCTTTCCATACACATACTCACTCGTTTGTCGAAATTTTCCAAGACTATTCTACATAAATCTGACTGAATCCCATACAACGTTGAATCTGCTCCTTTAAAGCCGGTGGAATTTTGGGATTTTTGCATTAGTCCAGTAATTTTAAAAAACGTTATAAAACCTGTAGAGAGCTTCTTGAAAGATGCAATAATTGTATTGAATAGATGTTCCTGGATTGTCAACGACACTCTCACGCACTGATTCAATATTATCTTTTGGAGGACTTGTCGCCAGTTTTCCATTATTTTTGAAATATTGTTCAATAATGAAAACACATTGTTCTATCGTGTAATGCTCTAGTTGTCGATTTTTTTATGCTTGTCAACATTTAATTACAGAAATGTTGGCAAATTTAAATTTTGAGTTAGTTTTGGAACACGCTTTATAAATATGTACGTACGTACATATTGCTCCATGTATGAGCTTTTAACTAGATGAGTGGCAGCTCTGTTCCGGCTCACATTCAGTAAAGGGGATAAGTGCGCGCGCGACGCAGCTGTGCACCTAAGTCCCAAACGTAATTTTCCGAATTCATTGAACTGCGTGAGTGTGAAAAATAACAATTTAGATAAACATTGCGTCGCCATAGGTCGCGCCACTCAGCCAACTTACTAAGCACCGCAAGTGCGGAGCATAACGTCAGTCTCCGAGCTTGGCCACATGCGTCTGCTGCCATGTCACAGCCATTGTGTGTTGACACTACGCTTGCTCGCCTAGCGCGCGTCACATTCTCCTCCCCCCACTTGGAAATCGCTTGCTGAACATACTCACACACATATTCATATATATATATATGTATATATCCATACATATTGTGAACTCCAATCCCGCCACTTTTGTCTAGCTAAGTCTTCTTTAGCAGCGCCGATTTGTAGCGTCTGCGGCATCGAAGAAGGCCGTTTGGTTTGGCTTCTTTGTGACTTGTGTATGTGGGTGTGTTTGTACGAGTATTGATGTTGGCGTTTGTAACGCTGTCAGTGGTTGATGTGACACAAAAATCATATTAATATAAATTAACGATGTGGAAAATTTAGTTTAGTAGTGAAATTGGCGAATGGATGAAGTTGCTGTTAAGGCAGCCACGGCCTTAAATGACCTAAAAGGTGGCGAGTATAACCGTGCGGCAATGGCAATGTGAACAGTAGAATTGATGTCAAATGATATACATATATATACGAGTACACTGAAGCTATACTCGTAGGATGAAGGTTAGGCCATCACGAAGGCTGAAGCAGCTAAGGATAGCACGCCCGTTAAACATTAGTCACTGCAAATGCGTAAAGCTTTTGCATGAAAAATCGTTGGCGCCTGTTTACGAATCGATTCGAATGCTCTATCGCTTGATTATTCAGACAAATATAAATTTTCTTTATTTACATGTTAGTACCATATACATATATAAATACATACATACATACATACAAGTAGTTTATTAAGTTATTTTATACAATTTTATTTCAATTACCTTATGTTTTATTCCTAATTTTTCTTTTTGGTCATGTTCCTGCACTGGAAAGGTACAATTCTAATTTCGTATGAAGAAATTGTGTCACTGGAAATTGAAATAATTTTAGATGTCGCCGCTTTCTTTTGCAACAAAAAGGATAGTGATTTAAAAACACTTCTTTGGCAGATTTTAAATTGGAGATCGTGCCATAAAAAATATCTTTAACCTTATCTTAGAGTCTTCATTAACTAAAATACTGTCCAAGTTACCTGACATTCCATCCCATAGTTCTCAAGTTAGTGTTCTCAAAGTGACGTTGCCTTTGCTATTTTAGATTATTATTTTTGATTTGAAACAACATTGTTTCCTGGTGGTAAAAGACACCGTTGATGCAAGAAAATGGTTTGATAAATGTTATGGAATATCTGCGGCAGCATACTTAACGATCAAGTATTTGTTTTCAGAATTTTGTCTCACTCGTACCAGCGCAAATAATGCACCGTCACCCTCAGGGCTTAGAAACACCAGAAAACAACCCGAAAACTCATGTAAATGTGACAGGTGAGTTAGTTAACATACCACATACGGGTATACGAAAGCAAAGCTGGGCAATTAAAAAAAAAATTAGCACGTGATTTTTGAGTATTATCGCTCATTGTGATACGACCGGCAAATTGAGGGGATTAACCTATGAACTAGAGTCCCATTGAATTTATTCGCTAAATTAAGGCTACAGCGACAAGTTTCCAAGACTTAGAAGGTTAACGCTATCTGTTACTTCAACCAATAAAGCTATATTTTATATAAAATAAAAAAAAAACTGTTTCATTCTTTGGTCAACAGTTTTTCTACGCTTGTGATAATAATCAGCCTGAAATACTTATATTGTTTTAAAGTAAAAAGTATTTTTTATACACTTATCGTATGTTGCTACAGAGTACAACAGTTTTGGTCACCTAACGATTTTATGTATCACTTAAAACTAATAGAGATAGATATAGCGTTGCATATATATAAATAATTAGGATGATGTCTGTCCGTCCGTCCATGCAAGATATCTTCTTCTTCTTTACTGGCGTAGACACCGCTTGCGCGATTATAGCCGAGGATACAACAACGCGCCAGTAGTTTATTCTCTTCGCTACGTGTCGCCAATTGGATATTCCAAGCGAGGGCAGGACCTTCTCCACCTGGTCTTTCCAACGGAGTGGAGGTTTTCCTCTTCCTCTGCTTCCCCAGCAGGTACTGCGTCAAATACTTTCAGAGCTAAAGTGCTTTCGTCCATTCGACCTAGCCAGCTTAGCCACTGTCTTTTACTTCACTGAACTATGTCAATGTTGTCGTATATCTCATACAGCTCATCGTTTTATCGAATGCGAAATTCGCCGCGCCCAACGCGCAAAGGACCATGCATTTTTCGCAGAACCTTTCTCTCGGAAATTCGCAACGTCGACTCATCAGTTGTTGACATCGTCCAAGCCTCTGCACCATATAGCAGGACGGGAATTATGAGTGACTGATAGAGTTTGGCTTTTGTTCGTCGAGAGACGCCTGTTGGCAAGAGTTATCCTGCATAGGATTTCCAGGCTGAATTTGTTGGTGGTGCTTACACTGGTTCCAAGATAAACGACTGCGACTTCAAAGTTATGACTGTCAACAGTGACGTGAGTGCCAAGTCGCGATTGCGACGACTGTTTGCTTGATGACAGGAGATCTTTTGTCTTGCCCTCGTTCATTGCCATACGCATTTGCTTTGCTTCCTTGTCCAGCCTGGAAAAGCAGAACTAACGGCCGGGTGTTGAGGCCGATGATATCAATCTCAATTTACCTTTATCTAAGGATCATATTTTTAATATGTATAAACAAGTAAGGAAAGGCTAAGTCCGGCGCGAACTAACATTTTATACTCTTGCAACTTGCAAGAATCAAAGGCAAGCCAGCGGTAAAACGTCAACCTAAGGATCGAAATCAAAGTTATATACATAACTCATACACTGACAGACACACAAGGTTTGTTAGAAAAACGAAATTATAAATTATATGTTGTATATGGCAGTTGAGGTAGTACCGATTAGATTTTATTTATTTTTCTCAATACCACATACTATTAGCATGTCACATACCAAAAAACCAACCATATAGAGTAAAGCCAGTCGGATGTTCGAAAATCCTGATATTAGTTATATGGGGGCTAGGTCAAGTATTTGCTCAAATTTATTTATTTTAGGCACAAATATATCTTGTTAAGCGTAAACCAAGGTCTCTCATTTTCATTGAGATATCCCACATATTGGCCGATATATGCAGTACAAAGTCACTCGGAAGTTCGGTTATCTTTTTATTAGGTATATGGGGGCAAAAGGAAGAATTGGCTCGACGCACCATTGTCAGATAAGTAGTATCCCTTAATTTTAATTATATATTTCACATGTTAACCAATATTTTCCATAAAAATTCACCTATAGGTATTGGGATCCAAATATTCGGTACCTAGGATTTGAACACTTTTTGGTCATAAGGTGGATTACACTAAAATTTAATATTGTGTTAGATGGGAAGTATAAGGGAACGTGACACAGGAATGTGAAAAGAATGCCGCGTATTAAACTTTGTCGAAATCGGTCAGTCGGGTTCCGAGATGTTGGATTTCCCCAAAAAGTAGGTGGTGCTACGCTCCCATAAAACCTTCTCATACCATCTCAGAGGTAAATTTTAACGTCTCTGACGCATTTTGTTATTGATTTATTGCTCTTTTGCTAGTTTTGAACAGTACAGTTATATGTATGGGGAGTGAATGAAGTTTTCATCCGATTTGAATACCATTATCGGTAGTTCTTGTAATATTCGTGCTGGCCGAATTTGGTTATTGTGGCTTTATATTAAACTTATTAGTAGGCGAGGCCACCCCTATTTTTTCAAAATTTTTTGCCCATAGGCGCCCCTTGCTACTGCGATCCCCTGTTATAAATTACACTTTTATCCCATAATTTAGTGCTTAGTTGTGCACTTTATAGGTTTTCGGTTAATGGCGATTTGTGGGTGTGGCAGTGGTCCAATTACCCCCATCTACGAACTCGTTTCTTTTTTTTGTACCAAGGAACCCACATACAAAGTTTCATCAAGATATCTCAATTGTTACTCATGTTTCAGCTTGAACGGACGGACAGACGGACAGTCACCCGTACATTAACTTTTTTCATCAACCTCATCATTTATATATACATATATAACCCTATATTTATCTCGCTTAGTTCTAGGTGATACGTACAACCGTTATGTGAACAAAACTATAATACTCTGTAGCAACAGGTTGTAAGAGTATAAAAAGCCCGATTTTCTGGTTAACGTTCTAATAAAAAATTGAAAAGAAAACGAAAGGAGTCTTGTCTTAACCAGAATCTAACTGTTAGATGGCTGCTAAACAATTATTCAGAAAACGGTCTTGAGCATCCTATTTAAACGGATTCTCTTAACTGTTTCTAGCTAACCATACTGGAACTAATTGTATCAGTTAATAACAACGAGTGCCTGGCTACTCCACTATAAAATATTTTTTAAACACACATGAATATGTACATATTTTATTTACACATATTTCTCCACCCGCTGTGGTCAGTTCATATATTTACTTTATGGCCGCAGCTCCTATTTTCCCACTTTCTTTATTAAATTCATTATAACTGCTTACACTTACTTACGCGCAACGCACTGTTGCAAGCACGTAATTAATTATATTGTGGTGTGAAAAATTTAATTTCATATTGCATTATTTCAACGGTAAATAAAATTTCACATGAGAAGATTTTTATATGTAACGTCAGTTACTATTACATACAGACATATATGGTTTCTTTAGAAAGAACTTTAGTATTTGTAAGAAGGAGTACTTAATGATTTGACCTATAATTGTATAAGCTTTGTCACAAATCTCTTAATGAATGCAATATGAGCTCCTACAATTACAATTATTGTTACTACAGAGATAAACGGTTCTTATTTTCGATCAAACAGGATTACCCAAATCAGTTCGTGAATTTTCCATGTCGCTACAACAGAATTGTTTCAAAGACTCACTCGTCTCTCTATAATTTTTCGCTGGGCATTTAATACGAGTATGCCAATGTTAATATCTTTTAAAAAAATACTTTCAAAGAGCGTGTGTAATATGTGTATAATTGCAATTGGTAATAGGAAAGCGTAGTTGTAGTCCGATTTAGTTTCTTTTCTCACTGGAATATAGAAATGCCAAGGTAACATTACATATGAAATTTGATCCATCGGTGTAGTATGTAGGTCTTGAGATATTGTTCGAAATGTGGGCTATGCCACGCCCATCTCAAATTTTTGACTCCGGTTCTTATGAAGGTATCATTACAGGTGCTTTTAGTAATTTTAAACGGAACCGACAAATGGGAAGAGGGCAGAATTATCACCTGATTTAATGCAATCTTACAGTCTCGGTTGGGGTTCTCAAATGATTTGTCCTGAGTTAATTTGGATACTATAGCTTAAGAGGTTTAGGAAATGTGTACAATAAAGCTGTTAGAAAGAGTGCATCAATTTTTTTTAATTTCTAGCCGGCGTTTTGTGGCAAGGGCATTGGTCAAATTACGCACATCTACCAACTTGTCCTTACTTTTTTGCTAAAGAAGAAGTGTACCAAGTTTCGTTCTGACTTTTTAATTTTTACTCCAGTTGTCGCTTGCATAGACTGACAGACATATAGTCACTCAGATTTCAACTCGTCTTATCTTTCAGATCATTTATATTGGATAATCGAAAAAGTCTTTTCGTATTTTGTCAATAGATGTCGTTGCAGTCGTATATCTCCACTGCTACCAATCATATTGTGTCAAACCATATAGTGTTGGAAAGGTGAGATTTTAAGCTTAATTTAACCGAAAAAAATAAATTCGGGGAAGTTGAAAAAAAGTTGAAGCTGTTCAAATATTAGTGAAAATTATGAAAAAATTCGCTATATTTGCAAATTTTTGTATAAAAAAGGGAATAATGCCACGCTAACCACCAATGAAATTTGTGAAGTTTACGGAAACGATCTTGTATTAGTTCGCGTAGCACAACAGTGATTCGCTCGGTACCGTTCGGGAAATTTCGAAATTTCGATTTACACTGCTGGAATAATGTCTCTAGAGGAAAAATGGCTAAAAGTGGTCGACCAAAATGGTACATATTTGTTTATTTATTTATTAGAATAAGTCAGCATCAAAAGAAAGTCTTCATCTTTTCTCTATACATTTCACTCGTTATTTCAGTATAAAAACTATTTGAATCTTTTCAAATCAATATCTTTTATACTTGACTAAATAAATATTGTTCTTACAAAAAATTAACAGCAATCTAATACATTCAACAAAAACAAAAACAACACAAGAAAATTCAAATATACTCAGTATTTCACGCGTCAAAATAAAGTGATCTTCAAACAATTTGTTTAGATCGGACCACTGTAGCGTATAGCTGCCATACAAACTGATCGTTTATACTCTTGCAATCAGTTGCTACTGAGTATTATAGTTTTGTTCACCTATGTCTCCCTTAAAACTAAGCGAGATAGATACAGAGTTATATATATATATAAATGACCAGAATGACGAGAAAAGTTGAAATCCGGGTGACTGCCTGCCTGTCCGTCCGCCCGACCGTGCAAGCTGTAACTTGGGTAAAAATTTAAATATCTCGATAAAAATTGGTATGTGGGTTCCTTGGTACAAAAGAACAAAATTCGAGTTCTTAGATGGGTGTAGTCGGACCACTGTTACACCCACAAGTCTCTGGTAACCGAAAACATATAAAGTGCCATAACTAAGCACTAAAGTAAGATATAAAGCTCTAACAAGTTTAATGTGCATATCTCCTAAACCACATAAGCTGCAACCAAATGCGCTGAGCATAAATATTATAAGAACTTCTACCGACGGAATGAAAATGGTAGAAATCGGTAGATAAGCCCACTCACTCCCCATATAACAGTGCTGTTAAAAACTAGTAAAAGCGCGATAAATCAATAACTAAATGGCGTGTGGCGAAACATTAAATTTTACCACCGAGATGGTATGAGAAAGCTTTATGGGAGCCGTTCGAAAATTAATCGATGCCTGCCCCCAACTTTTTGGTGAAATCACCTATCTTCGGACCCGACCAACCGATTCCGACAAAATTTAGTACGCGGGATTCTTCTTACATTCCTATGTCACAGTGGTGTTTGGTTCTTGCAAGTTGCAAGAGTATAAAATATTCGGTTGCACTCGAACTTAAACCCTCCTTACTTGCTTCTTATTTGGTAGGGCAGTTAAACTGCATATGTAGTATTGTAAGATAAAAGAACGTCAAAAAAATGTTATTTAAAAGTTGGTCCATTGATGCAGTTTCTTGTATTATATGTGGTTTTGATTATGTAAAAATCAATGACATTATGAGTCAAACCAATGAGAACAGTTGTTATTTCGTTTTCTTAGTTAAGATCTATGTACATCCTGCAATCATCACTGATTATTATCATGTTTTAGATCATACTCGACTTCTTATTATTAAATTTGTCTTAAGATATTCTCGAAAACATATAAATATATATTTAGTAGTTATGTTAAATATATTAACAATATATATATAAATATTAATAATTACTTTTTTTAAATTTCTAATATAGTTAGTGGGCCATAGTCTTAAGGGTAATCTGGCCCGTTTTTTTGACATTTTTTTTCAAAGAAATTTTTATTCTACAATAGAACCAATGTGAAAGTTATCACATATCATGAAGTATATCGGGAGTGTATAAATAATTTGTTTCTAAATTTTTTGTTGACATCTGTCGGATAAATGGCTGGGTAAATGAGATGCGTTTGTTCACTGGCGGACACGATTTCTCATGTTTAGATCATCTGAAACACAAAAACCCAATTTATTCTTAAAAAGTACGTGAATGGTTATCGTCTCTACTAGAATCATAAAAAAATATTGATAAATAAAAAAGTAATTAACGTTTTTTTCCCATGTTTTTTTCATAACATTGTCAATATTTTTATAAAAAATTATGAATCTAGTAGGGACGATAGCTAGGCTTTTTGTGAACATTTCAAAGAAATTTAAGCAAATCGGTTGAATAGTTAGACCGGAGTCAGGTCCGCCAGTTTAAAAAAGTGTGTTTTGAGAAAAACGCGTTTAAAGTTTGAGGTGTGTACTCCGAGCGCTTCGAACGTCGAGCGGTATTATTATTTTTGGGCCTTTTTCCAAACCTTCCAACGGTAAGGTGGGTTTCTACATTAATTCTAAGGGTATAAGGGAACAGAAAATGCAAAAAGAAAAAAAAAAACAATTGAATAAAGATCACCCTACTGACCCCTTAAGAAAATTTGGCTCCAAGTATTATTTGGAATAACTTTCATATTGCTATAGCTTCCACTTATAGGAAACAAGCAATTGAGTAACAGAGTAGATGTCATCACAGAACACTTACCCCTGAGCTTGCAACTTGGTATACCTGAAACATCAAAATGCAGTGTGCGAACGAAATTGATGAAACATTAGTGCATTACTTTTGCGGTTATGCATTACTTAAGTTCATCGCGGAAAGTAGGTTTTAACAGTAATTGGATTGCTGTAAACTCACCATTGCGTACATATGTATGTATTTGTAGGCATGCATTTGCGTAAATACATAAATATATTTATATGTGTGCTTATTTGGGCTTATCTTATCTATATGTAATTGTTGTCATGTGGCACTGAGTAGCTAAAGGCTGTCATCTTTTTGTGTATGTGTATAGCTGTATGTATGTATACATATATCACACTTACATTAGTGAGCTATTGGGTTGTGAAAAAAACTGAATAAATACCCGCACAATTTGCCTTTTGGACTAGGCACTGTACGAAAGTCACATAAAACTCGTATGCCTCCCGCTCTACTGACAATTGGGATACCAATAGATAAAGTTAAATTATGTAAGCACCGGCGACGAGTAAGTGAGTGAGTTAAAATAGGTGTAAATGTGTCGGTATATAGTATGCTTCCAAATGGTTCATATAAGTACATAAGTATATACTTATTTATGCCAGAGATCTGCAAACAGTCTATATTAAAATAAAAGTTTACAAAGGGTTCAGTTTCAGGTTAAGCTAATCGCTTTTGCCACCCTCGCTCTTCAGCTACACATACACACTCATACATTATGTAGGTATATTTCAATAGTGCAATAATGGAACACGAACAGATGTTGCAAATAATTATTTTATTTTTATGTCGAATACCAATGCACACATACATATCTGTATATACTGTATATAAAATCATTTGCGTTTGCATCGCGTAACACTTAACCATTCCAGTTTATAAATAAATGTGCACTGCACATACATACATATGTACATACTTACATTTTGCACACAGAGTGTAGTTTCAATTGCGATAACGAACACAATTTGTTTGATTTGCATTGATTTGATTGGATTCCATTTTCCACATGGTTCAAGTCTCGGTCCCTTCGCCAATTTTCGCACCCGCAAATTGTTTTCACACAAATAATCGGCTTTTTGTTGTTATACGAGTATGTTCGCCGCGATTCGATTGCCGACCGACTCGCAAATGAAATAAAATGTAAAACCTATCATTGTGTACAAAACAAATACATATGTACACATGCATATACATATATACACTTCTTAACATACATATGTATGTACATATACATATATTATTAGGGTGTCTGTTATTTCCTAAATATTTTTTTTTTTCCAACGCCGCCTGAACTTTCAGTTTTTGCTCTTAAAAACTAATAAACGTAAAAAAGCTCTTTACAACCTTGAAAAAAAAAAGATATTCTATTATAAAAATTTCTGTTTTACGAAAAATGTTGCAATACTATATCGTATGAGCAAAAGCAACAATTTATAAGGCACTTGTATGAATGCTCAGTGCATTTGATGTATGTCTTTACGGCATATGAGATTTAGGGTTTTATGGGAAAATATGAGTATTTTTTGTAAAGCGGAACATTCTGTATTGGAGCATCACTTTTTCAAAGTTGTAAATTTAGTTGCTTAATGCATAATGGTTTGTCAAAGAAGTCTTGCGGTATTTTTATACATACATCGAGCTTCTTAGTGACTCCCAGCTTCTTCAAATAGTTTATAACGGTTTGATGACTACTATGCCGTTATCTTTCGACCAATTCAGCGATTTTATTGCAATTTTCGTCGGCGGGCTTTCCGGAGCGTGGTGCATCTTCGACTACCTCTAGACCAGAACGAAAACGTTGAAACCATCGTTGTGCGGTGGAAATGGAAACTATATCGGGTCCATAAACTGCACAAATTTTGTTGGCGGCTTGAGATGCATTTTTGCCTTTATCGTAGTAGTGCTGTAAAATATGCCGTATTTTCTCTTTATTTTGCTGCATGTTTGCGACGCTATAACTCACGAACGACTTCAAAGAAACGACAATGAATCAAACACGTGTTAGCGCGTGAAATGAACTTTCCAAAAACGTATAGCATGACCCGATGCGACGAATAAAACTAAAACTACGCGCTTTCAGCGCCAACTAGCGAAAATACCACAACACTTTTTTGACAACCTACATAATATATTGCATAGGATCTAATCCCGGTTTAAATTGAAAAAAAAAGAGAGGGTTTATGTTGGGTAATGCTGTTTAAGGCAAAAACTCAAAATACAGGGGCGTCTGTAAAAAACCAATAACCTCCTAAATAACATATACCCTAATATTTCATACGTATCCACATATACAGCTGCGAGCAGTGAAATAGTAGTGGGTGTTAGAGGTTTACATATCTGTGAGTTATGTAAAATGCCAAATAATTTTAACAACATTGCAAAAGTGGGCCATATTTTTCAGGCTATGTTTGTTACCAAAAATATTTAGATTTAAATATGTGCAAGATATGTTTATTTACAAAGATGTGTTTATGTATGAAAATTGTTGGGAGCAGTGAAATAGTAGTGAAGTACCAAAAGTTTTTTTTTTTAAATACTGAAGGATTTTTTCAAGTTTCGTCTATAGGAGATCTTAGTACTTGGTAGCATGGCCATGATTTTTAATAACTTGCTGTTACATCGCTTCTTCAGAGAATCTAAGAGACTGTGGCATCTTTTCAGTGGTATGCTCTGCCATGATTGCTGCTCTACGGTCCACAACTTGTTGTTGTTTTTGGGTTTATCCTTCCACACGGCTTTTTTGACGTCTATCCAACGGTTTTCAATAGGACTGAGGCCAGGGGATTGAGCTGGCCTATCTATGACCTCAATTCCATTGACCCAAAACCACTCCTTTGCCACCCTACTGGTGTGCTTCGGGTCATTATCCTGCTGAAATATCCTTTCCAGCGGCATGTCCTCTTCAGCAAAAGGTATCATAATATGTGACCTGGTCTACAAAAAGGGGGCTTAGGTGTCAAAAAATCAATTTTTTTTATTTTTTTTTTTAATATATTTTTTTTTTAATTTTTTTTTTTATTTTATTTTATTTTATTTTTTTAATTTTATTTTTATTTTTTTTTTTTTTTGACACCTAAGCCCCCTTTTCGTAGACCAGGTCACATATACTGCCTTATATCCACGTATGTGTATCGGACCTTTTACCGCCGTATAGAACAACTTTCGACACGTCTGTCCACAAGATGTTGCGCCATTTCTTAATCGGCAAATTCAGGTGCCCTTTGGCGAATTTAAGACGACTTACTACATGATTTTTTAATAACGGTACTTTCGAAGACTGCGGATATATAAATTATGTTCATGTAGCAGTCTTCTCACTATTTGAACACCGCAGGCCAGGTTCAGCTCGTTCCGAATCTCCATAGCTGACATTCTAGGTCGAGTCTTGGCACATCTTACAACTATTCATGTGAAATTCTCAGAAAAAATCTGTCTTGCGCCTCTTTTTTCGTTTTTTTTTTTTATGAATAATTGCATTGCGAGTCGTTGTGACTTAACACCCTACATATAAGTCTTTCTACTCTCTTGTAGGATTACCGTTGTTTATGACAGATTGAATCCATTCTCGTGTTTCTTCAATACAGTGCTTCCCGTGGTCCAATAAAAGATGCAAAGTCATATTTTATTTTTGCTTTTTGCATTGAATAATAAATAAAAGATCAGGAAACTTACTTTTTGTTTAATAAAATGAAAATTTTTTTAGTAAAAATTATCTGTTTGTAATCAGCTCACCGTTCACTACTATTCCATTGCTTGCTCATAAAAACGGATATCCCAATAAAATTGATAAATAAAAGTAAAGGTAAGTGTTTCACACTTATTGTTGTGTATAACAGGACCGTTATACTTTAGAGAATATAACTAAAATTATGATCGACGGCAATATCATAAAAGAAATAAAATTTAAAGCAAAACTCTCTTGGCCAATGGGCACTACTATTTCAATGCTCGCAACTCTACATACACGCGTGGCCACGCAAACCTTACCACTATACTTTTCTAAATTTGTTTCCGATTTTTTCGTTCGTTCGGGATTATCTTCAATTTTGTTTTTTTTTTATGTTTTTAGTAAACTAAATTACATTATCTAATTATCATTATAGTTTTTAATTTATTACGTTTAGTGAGTAAAAAACAAATTAGCTTTTCCGTGCTTATATAAAAACGGCCGATTTTATTGTTTTTAAGGTGATACCGATAAAACTTCGTGTTTGAAATAAAAAAAAATCAATTACAGTGTAAAGGGAATTAAATTAAAAAAATAAAAAAAATATAATTTTTTCATTACATTTCGAGCTCATTTTGTAAAGCTCACTATCCTTCAATTGATTTATCTATAGCCGAATGTGTTTTTCTTTTAATTTTTAATATTTATGAGTATTAACAAGTCATTAACTTATTTCTAAATAAAAATTTTTTATACCGCAAAATGTACCGCTATAAAGTCTAGTCAAATATGTACAATACTTGAAAATTTTGAGTGGTAAGGTTTGCGTGGCCACGAGTGTAAATGTACCTACGTACTATGTATATATTACATTTTATATAAGTTACTGCAATTTCGCATTACAAGTATTCAAGTTAAAAGGAAAGTGAGAGAGATCTCTTATTGCGATGCTATGAGGAAACTTTCCATAGCATAGCAACCCGGGGCTTATTTATACGTACATACTTTCATATGTACATCATATAACCTGCGATAATGCTTAAATAGTGATAAGCTTAAAAGGTGATAAAAACAACCTCAAGCAAAATTTCATTTCATATTAGCGCATAAATATGTCCATTTAGGTAAAGCACACATATAGATTACCAATGCGGTGAGAATAAGCTTCATGAATAAAAAAATAATATATGGACTTTGGAGCAAGATACCATATTGGACCTTACTAACAAGCTGAACCGCCTCCTCAGGTGTCGAAAAATGTTGATCTCTTAGTCAATTTTTTAAGAACGGTATTTTGTACAACCTTTTCGAAATCCGTTTGACCTCGATTGAATTCACCATACCATCCATAAACACTGGTGAAATGTATTAGCTTTTCAAGAAACTTAATATTTCGAGAATGTTTGTTGCTGACAGAAAAAGAAGTTCTCTTGCATGATTCAAAATTTTTGGCGGACGCAATCACAGAAATCCTCTTAGAAAACAGAATTGTTCATCTGCTGACAATGCGCTTGAGGCAAATTATGCTCAACACATACCATCGACTTCTTCAGTGGCACGGGGTGAACGGATATGAAATTATCTTTTTTACAGAGGAAAAAATGTTCACTGTTAACAATGAACATTTTATTCGAAGGGTCTAATCATCCATTCAGCTGATGTAATGGATTGCTGGGTAATCTTCTGTATAGGCGTTATACTCCTTCAGTCCTGTGCAAACGGGAAATGGTTGAAACTGGGTCAAAAATGTACAAGCAGAAGATTTTGGAAGACGGTATAAAACAGTTAAACACTGCTCTCTTAGATGGAGAAAATTTGATCTTCCAACAGGATTCTGCTTCAGCACACAAGGCAAAAACCACCTAGCAGAGACATACTATAAAAGCAATAAACCTACAAATGATTTGCCGTCTGGAAGGTCAGATTTGAATCCATTGTACTACAGTTTATAGCCAGAGTTAGAGAACATGACCTGTCGAATACGCCATATAACTTTAGAGAGTCTTTAAAAATGTTCGGTTTGAATAGCGTCGTCAATAGCGCGTGCAGCAATTGATCAGCGGCCGAATCGTTTGAGCGCTGTGAAAGAAAAAGGTGACCATTTCGAATAAAATTTTGTTCATAGCTCACTTAATACACGTATTATTAAATTTAATTAACTGAAGAAACTATTATAGTTTAATTTTTATAACGATCTGTAGAGGTACTTTTTTCAATAGCCTTTTTTTGAAAGATAACACGTGAGCTTGACATGAAGCTGTCAATCAATTTTTTTTCAGTATTGTTTAGCATTTCTTCTTAGAAATACCTAATCGCACAACTTGATTACGAAAATTCACGTTCTGTAACGAATGTGTTTCGCGCGCTTCGCTCAAATTATGGTCAACATAATCGGCTTACTGAGCGTGCTATTAGCTATCATCCAACTTGAAACCTAGAATTCATTAGTAGATAATATATAATCGTATAGACCACATCTACCACGCAGCCATTCAGCGGCGTTCGCAGCAATTGGGACTGACGTATGGAACAGCTTTATGCAAGAACTGAAGTCGCTAGACCTTCCTAACCGACATATCTTCGCTCTGTGGGCTCTTGAAAAGCTCCATGAATATACCACGTTTTCGAATTAAATTTTTTTCAGCGTTGGGACCCATTTTTGGCTCAATGGGTGTGTAAACAAGCAAAGTTGGCGCATTTGAGACGAAGAGCAACATGAAAAGATTTAAGAGCTGCATTTCATCTTTCATAAAAAAAACAACGGTTTGCAGTGTTTTGTGGCCAGGTGGAATCAACAGTCTATATTCCTTTAAAAATGATACCGGTAACCGTTAATGGCGGCCGTTATCGTGCCATGATACCCGACTATTTAACGCCTGAAATTGAAGCTCGTAATTCTCGGCGACATTTGGTTTCAACAAAACGACGCCGATTCCCATGCATCGCACTAATTAATGGATTTATTGAAAGCAAACTTCGGTGAGTAGATGATTTCACATTTTGGGCCGGCCGATTGGCCATTAAGATTGTGTGATATCACACCGTTAGACTTTTTCCTGTGTGGATATGTAAAGTCTAAAGTCTATATGGACAATCTCGTTCCTATTTATTGCTTGGGGCAAACATCACTTGTGTCATTTGCCAGCTACCAGTCGAAATGCTCGAACTAGTCATCGAAAATTTGACTCAACGGATGGACTATCTGAGACTTTTGAAAGAGATAATCTTCAAAAAATAAATGATTCAAATTATAATAAATTTTCCTTACTTAATTTGAAGTTTCTAATCATAAATCCTTAAGATTTGGGTTAGTTAATGGACTCAGTTTTGAAGTTAGTTTATTTATGTATGCATTAGTCAACAAAGGTCAAAGGTAGTTATTTATTCAGCGTCCTTGTGGCTGAAAGCAACTGAGTAATCGTTGTTTATCACAAACCTCTTATGATAATTAAATGAAGAGTCTTTTATTTAACAAATTTTGAATTTTATTGAAACTAAATCAAATCTTAAATACAACAACAACTCATTATAGCCAATTTTGACAGAATATTTCACTACAAACGGACGCATTGTTATCGCAATAACTGTACACAATTAGTGCATACGCATATGCAACAGTGGCAATGTGAGAATCTTCCATGTAATATAGACGGAAGAAGAACGTGACATTTTCAATAATTCCATTTCCCACTCATGCAGAGGTTATATTGGTGGCATTAGGCATCACTTCTACCGATGCAACCGATGCCATAACTCCCGAGCGCTTTTCATGTTATACTTCCTGCGGTCTCTATATAAATGCCTCGCCTAAGAACGCAAATGCCATTCCATTACGATGTAACCACTCGAACTGCAGCCACGTGCCACGACTGCATTTGAACTGCAGTTGCATTCCAAAGCAATGAACGCACGCAAAGTATGGCAATTTTGCATTCCAGTGGGAATCGTGCCTGTTACTCCAAAGTGGTGGATTACGGATGCGAGTCTGCACTTGGGATTTACCCTGTGGATAAATTATTTGAATGACATCACAAGCATTCGTCAAATTATGTTGCACAACCATACTTACATTCTGCAATGCAAGCTAATTTGAAGTTCTTTTTTGTTGTTCTACAAGTTGCCATCAATGACAGGTGCACTTATTGCGAGGGAGTTCTCATAAATGTTATGGAATGTAATGGGTGATCAAAAAAGTCTTGCGGTATTTTTATTGAATCAATTCGTGTGGCACCCATACATCGAGCTTTTTAGTGACTCCAAGCTTTTTCAAATGGTTTATAACGGTTTGATGACTACTATGCCGGCCTCTTTCGACCAATTCAGCGAATTTATCGCAATTTTCGACGACAGGCCTTCCGGAGCGTGGCGCATCTTCGACCACCTCTACACCAGAACGAAAACGTTGAAACCATCGTTGTGCGGTGGAAATGGAAACTGTATCGGGTCCATAAACTACACAAATTTTATTGACGGCTTGAGATGCATTTTTGCCTTTATCGTAGTAGTACTGTAAGATATGCTGTATTTTCTCTTTATTTAAAAGAAACGACAATCAATCAAACACGTGTTAGCGCGTGAAATGAGCTTTCCAAAAAAAAACTAGAACTACGCGCTTTCAGCGCCAACTAGCGAAAATACCGCAAGACTATTTGTAATTTTTTGAATATTATTCAACTAAATCAAAAACTGATTTTAATAAAATTGATTTACTTTTGCATGATAGTTTTCTTTGACTGGTGAAGAAAGGATCTGAGCTCAAAAGCAATTGGTTTAGCAAGTCCTGATTTGTAGCGATCCGTTAGTTCTTTCGTCATTGCTTGACTCAGCAGATTCTTATGAGAGCTCTCCAATTGAAACTGTTGCATGTTGAATATCATCGGGAGCGATGTTATGAAGGAAGATAATACCAGGAATAATTTGAAGTTAATTCTTGTGCAAGATCTAGCGCAAATCTAGTGCATTTATGGTTTATTAAACTGTGTCCTTTTGAAATTCGAATTGAATTCGAACAGGACGGCAATAGGGGGTGGATGTAGGTCTGCAATTTTTCCAAATTTGTTTGTGCTCTTCATCATTTTGCGATTTTATTATCAGTTTTACAGGGACATATGTATGTTGTGACAAATAATTTATGGTTTTCAAATTAATATTTTAAAATTTCTGCTTTCGCAACTTTTTGTATACCTTAAATCGATGTGTAAAGAAAAACATATCACTTAAAAACGCACTTATAAAAAAATTGTTTTAAAATAATAAAACAACATATTATTACATAAAAACCACTTTATTATATAACATATACCCTTATTCTCAAATTCATTTCGATTAATGGGGATTAAACACGATTTTATATTGCAATTTAATTTATTATAAGAGATAATTTTTAAGCTATTTTCACTGCATTGTTTTTACTGTCTCGCTTCTTTCGCTTTTCGCAGCCCCTACGAATGGGATAGAGCAAAAATGTATTTACCGTTAGTTTTATGAAATAGCTTTGATACAAACATTGGTAAATTTCAAACTTTTAGTTTTTTATTTTTGCATATAGCTCCCATACAATTTCCAGATCAAAATCAAGTTCGTTTATGGAATATTTTGTTTTTTGTGAAGGGTACATCATATACTTTTTGAAATGGACATCGTATTAACTGTCTTATTGATGTATTAAAATTTGGTTAGCGAATTTGTTTTAGTTTCGACTCTATTTTAGAACAAATTTAGTTCGAAAAAACAACAAAGGTTTGTTACCCTGACTATATCCATATGTGCATAATTACAGACTGACCAAAACCACGGGGAGGTATTTAATTTGCTGTATTTAGAGTGAAACTCGAATCATACGCCAAAATTATATGTGGAGGATTCTCTTGTTCTTGCAACACCTTTAAACAGTTGCACAATTTTCCGATTTGTAAAACCGGCGTTTTAGAAAGTAATTTGAACTATCATAACTCAGAGTTGGATCACCCAAAACCAAAAAAATAAGGCTCATTCGTTAGATAATAGTTTTCCCTGGGTAAAACGAGTGGGTTTTTCGAAATTACAATTTTTAACTTTTTATAGCACTTTGACCAATTAGTTGTTGTAAAATAAAATTATTAATAAATTTGAAAATAACTTCCCGGCGTTACCTGCTGAATTCTGTGCAGAAATAGTATTAAAAATTTTAGTATTTTGAAGTTATCTCCTTAATTTACATAAGCCATTACATGTCCGATTATCGATGGATGTATTGATGGAAGCATTATGAAGCCATATAATTGAAGTGTGGAATTTTTTACTTTACCGCTCACTCGAGGTGTAGCTTTAGTACAATTTCTTTGACTATTTATAGTAACAACCTATATGAGAACACACCGGGAAATTTCACAAATTTGTAAATCTCATTTGTGGAGATTGTCTAGCAATAGCTATTAAACCCTTTAAAATTTACATAAAACATAATAACATAACGAGACATATTTGGAATTGTATTGCATACTGCATGACTTGAAAATCAGTGAACACAGTTCGCTGAAACAGAAATATTCCAATTACGATCAAAAGCTTTTCTTAAGGGGGTATTCTAGTCTAGAAGCATGAATTTGAGGTAATTTTTAAAGTGTCGTAAAAAAAGACAATTAATATTTTAACTATACATTTTTTCACTAGTTATTTATTAATTTTTGAGGAATACAGAAAAAAATTAAAAACTAAAAAAAGTAAAAAATTTCAAAACTTATGAGCTGACGAAGTGGGGGTCTCTAAAAATTTCCACGCGACCATGCCCATGATTTCAACCCTCCTAGTTATCTGAAACCAAAAAGAAAAAAAGATTATTAATCTAGACTAATGTCGCAATGGTCGGAACTACGGAAAAGTGGGAACATTTTTTTTTCACAAACGGCGACTGCCTGAAAAATTTTTTTTTTTATTACTTTTTCTGACTATTTCGAATTTTTAAAAATAATAAAAATAAAAATTTTTTGATGAGACTAGTTCCAAGCATAGACAAGCCTATAAAGAAGACTCTATAAAAATTTCAAGTAAATCGGTCCAGTAGAACCTGAGAAATCGTGGGCATCGTTCCGAAAAAGTCAGTTTTGAGAAAAACGCGTTTCAAGTTCGCGTTCCGGCCGAACCAGTTTGGATGCCGGGTCAGAAAATAAATATCTCCGAAAATAATTTGAATTTTGAAAAATCCTCTTGTACACATATTCTTGAATAGTTAAACTTTGAAAATATATAAAAAAAAATTAATTTTTTATCTTTTATCTTTAAATTTCTATAGCTCAGAGACATTTTATAGCTCTCACCGGCGAGGTAGTACGGGGGGTATATATCTCGTAACTGACAAGAGATATAGGAAAAATGCACATGCCAAACTTGTGTGAAATTTTATTTGTTACAAAAAAAGGACCGAGTTCAAAAACGCTATCATAAATACTTCTCGAGATATTCGGCTTTTTAATTAAGGCTTTATTATATTTCATCTATGAAAATTTTATAAAGCCTTACTTAAAAAGTTTTGCTTTCTACAACTTAAAAGCTAACGAATATTTTATTCGAAAATGGGATTGAAAATGCGAAAATCGAGTTACCAAATACAATAAGCCGAATTCGAGCAACATATCATATTGATTAATACATATGTATGTAATATGTATGTATGTACAGCCCTAATAATTTTGAGGTATTTAATATATTACTTATGCCAGCGTTGATAGTTATAACCGAGAAATTGTTTATTTAGTTCTTTCTTTCCTTGAAAAATCGTTTGATCAGTTTTCTATAAGATCCGTCTTATCAATCTATTTATATGCATACAAATGTATGTATATGGATTAATATAATTTGGTTGGTTCAGAATGTCTACGAAAACATGTTTCCATTTTTTTAGTTTTAATAATTTAGCCGCTTAATAATCATAAGCGTATAAAGTAATATTCGGTCATAACAGTTTTGGGATTTTACGAGAGTGCACATATACATATACTTCTACGTACATATATATGTACATATGTATGTTTATAAAGCATAGGTTAAGTGTTAGGTGGTAGGTGTTAAGTTGTTTAATGTCAATTCTCCAAGCGGTCTTGTTGCTTTATATTCATACCCATATAATATGGGAAAAGCACAGCGTTTGTGTGTATATGTATGAATCAGCCATGTTCGTTACAGTAGTAGTAGTGTTTTTATCCCCGTAGAGGCATTCATTGTCGCCCGAGTGGCGGCATTTGATTTCTGTGCAAATTAAGCCCCTCGGGTGCTTGCGTCTCCGCAGTACGATGATGCTGTTGCTCGTGGTTGAGTCGAAGCAGAAACTTGACAGTCACAAAGGGATGTCATTACTATGTGTTTAATTGATAATTTAACACTCGCCAGTAACTTTGTTAAAAATGTTCAACGGCGTTGTGTTACTAATTTGAATATCTAATAATGCGTATTTATTGAAAAGGCAAGTACAGTATAAGTATGTATGTATATAAAAATAAATATACTTATACGAGTGTAATATATGTACGTATGTAAGTATGCAGATACTAGCAGTTATGAAAAATAAGGAGACATTTTCGAGGACGAGATGGATATAGAATTTTATATAGTAAGTCTTAATGAAACTTGGTAGACGTTTTCCTTGGTATCCCAAGCAGGTTGGTATTGCAGAAGGAATTACCACGCCCTAATAGAACAATTTCTAGTCTAAAGGCCCGAATTTCAACCTTTTTTGCAAATAAAAAATTTGATATTTATACCCTGAACAGGGTGTATTAAGTATAAATGATCAGTATGTTGAGTCAATTTAGCCGAGTCCGTCTGTCTCTATATATACGAACTAGTCACTCAGTTTTTAAGATATCGTTTTGAAATTTTGCAAACGTTATTTTCTCTTCAAGAAGTTGCTCATTTGTCGGAACTGCCGATATCGGACCACTATAACATATAGCTGCCATACAAATTGAACAATCGAAATCAAGTTCTTGTATGGAAAACTTTCACATTTGAAAAAATAACCTTTCAATGTTTTTTGGCTGTAATTTAAAAAAAATTAAAAACTTTGATTCTGCTTGTGAGTTATTTTTATCTGGTCTTTTACATTTTTTTACATTAAGTCAAGAGTACGATATCATGTAAATGCCACCACAGTTGTTTGTCATTTGAGCCCTTTTTATGGCATTTGCCATCAATTTGGCCAGAACTTCCGGCGATAGGTCCTGACATTCTTGACGGATATTGTCTTTAAGAGCTGCAAGAGTCTGAGGCTTGTTGACATAAACACGCCACTTCAAAAAGCCTCACAAAAAGAAGTCTGGGGCAGTCAAATCAGGCGATCTTGCTGGCCACTGCCAATCGCGAAAACGAAAGATTAGGCGCCCAGGAAATGCATCCTTCAGCATATCGGTTGTGGCACGTGCACCGTCCTGTTGGAACAAAATGTTTTCCAATCCCAATTCATTAAGTTGCGGCAAAAAGAACTCGTTGATCAGTGCTCTGTAGCGCTCACCACTCACAGTAACCATTTAGCCAGCGACGTCTTCGAAGAAGAAACATCCGATGACTCCTCCAGCGAAAATAGCATACAGTGACGTTGAGCGGGTGTAATGGCTCTTTGTGGCTTTCACGCGGATTTTCAGTGCCCCAGAAGCGTAAATTTTGCTTATTTACATATCCGCTAAGATGGAAATGGGCCTCATCGCTCATGATTATTTTTGATGAAAAAACATCTTCCTTTTGGTGGTGATTAAGGATGGCTTGAGGCCTCATCACTCATGATTATTTTTGATGAAAAATCATCTTTCTCTTGGTGGTGATTAAGGATGGCTTGAGCGTATGTTAGACGCGATTGGCGGTCAGCAGCTAACAGCTGATGCACCATCTGGACTTTGTACGGAAACATCTTCAAATCTTCGCTGAAAACACCGTCGACTGATACCCATTTACGTAGCTCGTCGTCTGGTCAATGTCGACGGCGCTTCCAATGACATCCTCGGCAACAGCAGCAATATTCTCTGCAGAACGGCTACACTGAGGTCTGCCACGTCTGGCAGCATCTCGTGTTATGCCAGTCTTTTCGAGGCGAGCGGTGTTTCACCAGTAGGCGTCGAATGGCCAGGAAATCTGCGACGAAGTTCACGTTGTGCCAAAGTCACCTACGGATTATTGGTCAAATAAATAGTCACCAATAACCCGCTTTCTGGAGTAGTGTAGCTTACCATTGTTTATTTACGTGTATTTCGCATGTGTTTATTACACAAATGTCAAAACAGAACTGACATAGAGGTCAATTGCAAAATTTATAGCATCTTCTGATAGGAGAATTACTTTTACAGCAGTCTGTACAACTTAACTCTCACTATACAATCTCGAAATCAAGCACAATTGAATATATCGGAATGAAATTGAGGCATTTCTCAGCTAAAAATGCCCAAAGTTGGACTATGACTTTTCAGAGCGCCTTACATCGGGTATGATGACTAAAAATGTCAGTCTATTTGTAAAATATCTTTATAAAATTCAGAAATAATATTAGCCTAATGCCTATGTATAGTATCTTGAGGCTTAAAATAAAAACATTATTTTCAATACTTCCCCTAGCTTTCATAAGGATCCGCGATTGTACAGCATGTTTACAGTTTTCATGTTTAAACTTATATACCAATTTATTAAAAATCGATAATCAGCAATTTTCTCAACTTCAGTGGATGTAAAGCTAAAATAATTTCCAAAAAGGTTAGATTAGTAAAAAGTAAATTTTATAACAACCGCACTTATGCACATTCGCTAAAATAATATGTGACGCCTCATTATAGGACCAAAGATTATTTAATTTTAAACAAAAACAAGGGACACTTGAAACCTAATTAAATCTAACGACTACTTTCTTTAATTTTTATTTATTGCCGCCTCGGTGCTGGAAAAAATATTTTTGTATGTAAGACGGCATGGGAAATATTTTTACATGACAAAATTGCGTGTGGTGAGCTGCCGATTATGGTTGAGGCCACTCTGGCTTATTCAGCTTACGATATCACCATAATCCACATTAATTTCACAAACTTACATATTAAGTTGTCAAAAAAGTCTTGCGGTATTTTTATTTAATGATATATTGGTATACGGTTTGATGACTTATGCCCAGCTCTTGACCGATGCTACGGCTACTACTATGCCGGTCTCTTTCGACCAATTCAGCGATTTTATCGCAATTTTCGACGACAGGCCTTTCGGAGCGTGGCGCATCTTCGCCCACCTCTACACCAGAACGAAAACGTTGAAACCATCGTTGTGCGGTGGAAATGGAAACTATATCGGGTCCATAAACTGCACAAATTTTATTGGCGGCTTGAGATGCATTTTTGCCTTTATCGTAGTAGTACTGTAAAATATGCCGTATTTTCTCTTTATTTTGCTCCATATTTGCGACGCTATAACTCACGAACGACTTAAAAGAAACGACAATCAATCAAACAGCGCTCAATCAAGCGCTTTCAGCGCCAACTAGCGCAAATACCGCAAGACTTTTTTAACAAACTAAGATTAATTCATTTATTTCCATGAATTTCAATGATGATTTCGGCTGATTTTTGATGAATTCACGCGGTATTATGAGAGATATCGTATGCGTTGCTAAATAACTTCTTAGAAAAAAAAAAAATTATGAGAGGGTAGGAACGCCTAATATAGTAAATATTTGAACCGTAATGATATTGATATCTTTTCGAATGACCGAAATCTTTTCTTCGTGCTCTTTAAATTTTTTAACACTGAATGTAGAACTATTCTAGGTTAAATTTGCAGTTCAACAAATAAAAAACAATTTCCGAATATATTGATTGCGACTGTCGTCACTACTTGTTCCAATTTACATATTTTTTTCTTTAATAGCACAAATTTTAAGTGGCAGCTGTGCGATGCAACACTCGGAACTCAGCTGGTTGCAATGGAATAATGACAATAATTGAAAACGCTTTTAAACCTTTTAAGTGTGGGAGGATTCACATTTTAAATACAAACCTAAAAAAGCGAAATACGAAGTTTAAAATCATTGCTTTGAACATTAAAGTATTCTCACCACATTCTAATATAATAAAATTCGTTAGTCCAAATTTTCAACACTTCTAAAAAACAATTAGTTAGTATTGCACTATATAGCGATAAAATGGCAGCGACACAATTTTTGTCAATACAAATAATACACTAAAAAAAATATTGAATTAACATTTTTATACTTTTGCAACATGTTGCTACAGAATATAATAGTTGTATACATCTAGCGGTAGTACGTGTCATTTAAAATTAATCGAAATAGATTTAGTGTTAAATATATATAAATGAATGGGATGAGTTGAAATCCGGGTGACTGTCTGTCTTGTAATATCTTGACGAGACTTGGTATCCGCGTTCCTTAGTAAAAAAAGTACGAGTTCGTAAAAATCTATAAAGTGACATACATAACTAAGCAGTAAATTAAAATAAAAGAAATCTTTGAACACAGAGAATCGCAGTAAGTTTAATGAACATATCTTCTAAACGAAGAAAGTCAAACCAAATAACCTACCGACAGTGTGAAAATATATGAAATCGAAACATAACCACGCCTATTTCCCATATAGCACAATTTTACATTCTATTTGTTTCTTTCACTTTCCAGCGCACAAATCGAGAAATAGTTATTATATTTAACGGAATAATTCCTTTAAAGTATGCCACCTTATGACCAAAAACTTCCTAAATCCAGCTAAAATAGCGCAAGCTTCTAGGTACCGAATATGTGGACAGCAGTATCTATGTGCAGTTAACTTTTGACCGAAAATATCTTTCAATGTATTTAGAGAGAATCCTGATCTGACAATAGTAACATTGTGTATCAAAAATAGGTTGAATCGGGTCAATACTTTCCCCCGAAATATACTATAGACTTTGATTACTGCAAATTGGAAGAGTACAAAATGTCCCGTTGCTCTTAGATCTTCCTTACTTCTTTTTTATCCGAATGAAAAAAATATTCCTAAATAACAGAATGAAAAAGATTACAGCTCGCAGTCAACAAACTGATTGGACCATATCAGTGTGGCTTTAGACCTGGAAAATCAACAACCGACCAGATATTCACCATCCGCCAAATCTTGGAAAAGACCCTTGAAAGGAGAATCGACACACACCACCTCTTCGTCGATTTCAAAGCTGCTTTCGACAGCACGAAAAGGATCTTCCTTTATGCCGCGATGTCTGAATTTGGTAGTCTCGCAAAACTAATACGGCTATGTAAGCTTACGTTGAATAACACTAAAAGCTCCGTCAGGATCGGGAAGGACCTCTTCGAGCCGTTGGATACCAAACGAGGTTTCAGACAAGGCAACTCCCTGTCGTCCGACTTCTTCAATCTGCTGCTGGAGAAAATAATACGAGCTGCAGAACTTAATCGAATAGGTACAATCTTTTATAAGAGTATACATCTGTTGACGTATGTCGGTGACATTGATATCATCGGCTTCAACACCCGCGCGATAGTTTTGCTTTCTCCAGACTGGACAAAGAAGCAATGCAAATGGATCTGGCAGTGAACAGGAGCAAGACGAAATATCTCCTGTCATCAAACAAACAGTCGCCGCACTCGAGACTAGGCAGAATATCTCTTACCAACAGGTGCTAATTCGGACTAAGTAGCCAATTCAGAAGTAAAGTCCTCTCTCAACGAACAAAAACAAAACATTCTAAGTTACTCATTATCCCCGTCTTGCTATGTGGTGCAGAGGCCTGAACTATGGTAACAACTGATGAGTAGACGTTGCGAGTTTTCGAGAGAAAAGTTCTGTTAAAGATTTATGGTCCTTTACGCGTTGGCCACGGCGAATATCGCATTCGATGGAACGATGAGCTGTATGAGATGCACGACGACATTGACATAGTTCAGCGGATTAAAAGACAGCGGCCACTCTGGCTAGGTCATGTTGTCCAAATGGACAAAAATACTCTAGCTCTGAAAGTATTTGACGCAGTAACAGCCAGGGGAAGCAGAGAAAGAGGAAGACCTCCACTTCGTTAAAAGGATCAGATGGAGAGGGACCTGGCTTCGCTCGGAATCTCCAATTGGCGCCATAATCGTGTAAGCGGTGTCTACGCCAGTAAAGAAGAAGAACGGAATGAAAAAAAATGTTTAATTCCGTGTTCAAATATTTCTCTTCTCTTACTATTTAAATTAAGGGGTTAGAGGTAGTCAGACGCACGAAAAAATTAGAGTTTTCAGTATTTTTTTGCTACTAAATCAAGTTATTTTACAAAAGTAGTAATATGGCATTATTATATGTAGGATGTGTTGACTTGAATCACGAAAATTTCAAAAAAAAAATTTAATATCCAAAGTTATAGTTGTTTGTGTTGACCCAGTTCCAAATAAAGTACTTGCGGTGACAACCATAAGTCCTGGGAGATTCATTTAAAAACAATCGGACAAAAAATTAGTTTTATAAATAGATAATCCTGGGCCTGATAGAAGGATTTTTTTTCAAAAAATTAACAAAATGGCGGCCTCAAGAAATTTTTTTCTAAATTTTTACGAAAAGATCAACAGTTGATTGGTCTTAAAAAATCGAAATTTTCAAAAAAATAAAAATCCTTCGATCAGGCCCGAGTTTATTATGTATTCTACTGAATTTTCGAGTTACAGTTGTCACCAGTTCAAAGAACATATGTATGTAGTTATGAGAAATATGCGTTTAAAGTTTCACACTATCGTTTTGAATTGCCCGGGCTCTCTTTGTTATTTCTCGAATAACTCAAAAACTAATTATCGGATCAACTTGAAATTTTCAGAGAATATTTTTAAGATATTAAACTTACCGAAAATGCAAAAAAAAAAAAATAATTTTTTGAAAATTCTAACTACCCCTAACCCTTAAATTGTTGTTATTTTTAAAATTTAATCATCTTGTTGTTTTGGTTTTCTTTTCATTCTAGCTTTTGATTTGAAAAATATATTTTTTTAATTCTTACCTATTTTAAATTAAAAGTATTTAAATTTTTAATCCAACATGTTTGATATAAAAAATTAAATTTTCGATTTAAAATTTGTACAATTAAATTAAATATTAAAATAAATTAAAATATTTTAATTCTCAGTTCGAAACCATTGGAATATAAATGAAATCTTCATCTTTGATCTAAGATGTTTGGTCAAAATTATTTTGGGATTAAAAAACAACAAAATCGGAATTAAAATTTATGTACATTAATTTGGTATTAAAACAAAATCCGATTTCAAGCTTTGAAATATATTTTTTGATCCAAAATGTGTGAGTTATAAAATACGCAATAACAAGGAATGAAAATTATTATATAAATTGTTAGTATATTTTACTAATTATAACTCGCGGCGTTTGCTGGAGTTAGACTATTCATGAATCGCGACACTTAAAGCGATCCTTAAATAATGAATGATAATAAGTTTATAGAGAGAAAAAAAATACTTTAAATGCAAAAATGTCAGGTTCCCAGTATACTCATATAGTATATATAACTAAAGTGCATATGTAAATTACATGCATATTACTTGTACATGTGTGTACGATTAGTCTTAAACACAAGAATGTGTAATAAAAGAAAGTCTTTGATTATGTTGTACTTTGAAGGCTTCCATTTAATTTTGTTTGAATCCATAAAAACTCAGAACAATTAAAGAAGCAATAAATATTTACGCATTTATCCATGCATGAATGTACATACATGTACTATATACATGATATGTTTGTTTGTATCTATGCTTGCCAAACCATTTGTGAGCTTTAAAATGAATCAAATCTCCAAGAAGCGCTCGAATGCAGTACAAATATTTTGCAAAAGTTTGTTTCAATGACAAAAAGCGAAAAAATGAAAGTAAGTCTATGTTTCTACATATGTGAATTCTGACAGAATTACATTTCCGAATTAGGTAGCTTTAAAGATACTATCGATATACGAGAGCTGTCTGATAAATAACCGACCTCAACGTGAAGCTAGCGGCACCTCTGAAAAAAAGTTTCTACTTCAAATTGTGCATATTATAATAGCTACTCGCCAAAATTTCAGAAATTTATCTTGCGCAATTATTTGTTGACAGTCGTTTTTGTGAGTATATTTCGGTGATTTCCCCAAAATGGTAAAAATTGAATATCAAGCTGTAATTAAATTTTTATTTTTGAAAGGCAATACGCCTTCACAAATCAAAGATGAGTTGGACTCTGTGTACGGTGACTCTGCACCATCGTTTACCACCACAAAATTTTGGGCAGCTGAATTTAAACGTGGTCGCAGGAGCTTGGAAGATGATGAACGTCCTGGGCGTGCAAAAGCTGTAACCACAAACGATAACATCGCCAAAGTTCATCAATTGGTATTAGACGACCGCCGGATTAAAGTTAAGGAAATAGCTGAGATTATGAAGATGTCAAAAGAACGTGTTTGTCACATATTAAACAAAGATTTGGGCATGGGAAAGCTGTCCGCGCGTTGGGTGCCGCGTTTGCTTACGCTAGACCACAAACGTGCGCGAATGAACATTTCCAGCGCTCTGTTGGCTCAGTTTAGAGGCAATAAGACCGAGTTTTGGTGCCGATTGATAACTGTAGACGAAACTTGGATTCATCATTATACGCCCGAAACAAAAATCAAATCTAAACAGTGGATTGATAAAGGGGAACCGGCCCCATAAAAACCTAAAGCTGTGTATTCGGCTGGGAAAGTGATGGTGAGTGGTTTTTGGGACAGCCATGGAATTATTTTTATCGACTATCTTGAAAAAGGAAAAACTATAACAGGAGCATACTACGCATCATTATTGGACAACCTAAAGGAAGAAATTTCGAAAAATCGGCCATATTTGCAAAAAAAGAAAATCTTGTTCCACCAACACAACGCACCATCTCACACCCCAACAGTCGCCATGGCGAAAATCCACGAATTGCGGTTCGAACTGCTTGACCATCCACCTTATTCACCGGATCTAGCACCAAGCGACTTTTTTTTGTTTCCTCAACTTAAAACTACGCTCGGCGGCCAGAGATTTTCGTCAAATGAGGAGGCAATCTCTTTCGTGAACTAGTGTTTTGCAGACAAAGACGCCAAGTACTATTTGGAAGGGTTGCAGAGATGGGAGCATCGCTGGGAGAAGTGTGTGGAGTTACAAGGAGATTATGTAGAAAAATAAAAAGAAAATTTTGGAAAAGTCGCGTGCATGATGGTTAGGTCGGTTATTTATCAGACAGCCCTCGTATGTAGGTCGAACTCAGAAATATTTCTTTGGACACTTAAGCAAATCTTACGAAGTTATAGCAGAACCTTGTATAGATTAATGCAAGATGATTTCAATTTCTCTTTTGAAAAACGTGCATCCTGCCCACTGCGTTTACTGAGGTTGTCACGTGGGAATTAAAGCTATTCAGCACAAAAGCATAAAGGGATTGAAGTTGTTGATTTGTCGCAACCGCCGATATCGGAATTTTACAAGATATGGCTGCCATATAAACCGATCAAAATCTAGATGTAGATCTTTTTATTCTTGTATTCTATATGGTTAATGGTTTTTCGGTATTTATTTTAATTTTTCATAAAGTATGGATCTCCTTCATAGAAGATGGTATTTCGGCTTTTTTATTTGAAAATCGTTTGTCAGTACGTTAAAGACGTTAATTGTCTTCAATATTTTTTAATACAGATTTATTATTTATTATTTGTTGTTAATATCTTAATATTATTGTACGATGGAGTCGTTTGGAAGCGGTTTTATTTAGCCTACATACTTTTGTAAAGAACACTAGTTTAATGCCATTTTGCAACTGTGATGTTAGAAGCTGTTTCTTGCTATTTTGGTTTGCTATAGACGAAAATGATAGTAAACATTTACTAACACGTAAGATTTTTTTGTGTTGTAGTAAAGCGGTATAGGAATCAAAACACCACAATTTGCTAACATGACAAAAATACCTGTACGTGTTGGAAAATGTTCGAACTCAAATTCGTAATCTGGACATCTCAAATACGCCACAGACTTCTTAGCACATCAGTGGCATATTTTTCCCACAGAATTGTTGAGTAGTGTAAACAATCCACGGTATGCCGTAAAAATGTTTAAATATGGGTAAATCCGTCTTATATACATACATATATGTGTCTAAGTAACTTACAGTCTGTCAAAAAAGAGCGTGGTCGACTTTGCCGACAGTTAATGAAAGATTTCGCTCTAATTCCTTCGCGAGCCGATAGAGAGAAGCTTTGTCCTTGATGTATTGTCCACAAAGGTTCAGTTGCCGTTGATCTTTTGAAAGAGAATAACGTTAAACGCCATGAGTGTTAAGTATGCGTCGCGCTACGAAGCTGTGTTCCTTTGCATCCACCCGAAAGGTCCCAAAATGTCGCAATCAGCGGCTGCTAAATATCTCAGTCGAAGGTATTTGTATAGAAGTGGATACAGTGATATAAAGTATCTAAAAATGTCGATGATTTACCAAAACGTGGTTCGAAAGGAAAAGTGAACAAAAAAGATAAAAAGGAATAGTGAATCTGTTTTCGCGGAATCCTGCTTTAACACTGCGGCAAGGACAAGCAAAATTAATGGCAAGAGGTTTAGATATATCCTACAAAACTATCCGAACCCTTCTTCATACTCATGATCTGAAATGGCGCAACACAATGAAGAAGCTTCTGTTGATTAAAAAACTTGTGACGAAGCAACTCGCTTGGGCGCATGAGAATATTGATAGAGATTTAGAAAATGTCATTTTTATTGATGAATGTTGTGCATGGGTACATTCTGTCCTCACGCGAGCCTGGTCAACTTCCATAAATCTTGTTCAGCGGACCGTATAACATGAACTAAAGGCGCATGTTTGGGTCTGCTTCTCAAAGCAGGGATTCGGCACTTTGTACCTCTTTACTGACAACCTAAATGCCGATGCCTATGATAAAAATCTTCAAAAAGGCTTCACTGCTATCTGCCAAACGATGGTTCATCAGAAAAATTGAAGATTGGATTCTGCAGGAGAACAACGATCCTAAACATCGCAGTAAGCTCTGTACTCAGTGGAAAACTCAGTCTGGCATCGTTACATTGGATTGGCCGTCGCATTCGCCCGATGCAAATCCTATTGAAAATTTGTGGGTATATATTAAAGAGAAGCTTTGTGGAAGACGCACATACACCTTGAAGCAGTTACCTTACGAAATTCGTCGGATCTGGATATCCTTGCCACTAGAATACGCCGTCAAATTAGTAGAAAGCATGCCTCGGAGATGCCAGACAATTATCGACTGGTGGTGACTGGACACATTATTAACCAAATTGCATCATTGTTTGTAATGTTTACAATGTATATACTATAAAAATGACAGTTTCATAAAATATTTTTTTTTATAAATTATCCCGACCACGCTCTTACTTGACAGACTGTAACATATTAGTGGTAAAATAAGCTTATTCATAAGTGAGTATGTTTATTTAAAAGCTTACGCGAATATATACCATATAACGCATATTTACATAAATGTAAATATTTGTATGTATGTGTGCATTTGTGTTATCGTGTGTAAATAAATACATACATAAAATTGTGACGATATTTTGTGGCCCTTTCTCACTGTCAGAGTCATTTGAAAGGCGCTGTTGGGGATGAAGGTGGAGATGACTGTCATGATGATGCCAGCTTGGAAAAATTTTTAACAGCTTGTTGGTCGGTATGAAACCCAGAGTGGAATGGACTTTGTAGGCTACAAAAAATTTATGTTGCATTTCCATTACTCTTTTGACCAACTCTGGTATAACGATGCGGAGAAAATGTTTTCCTTGAGCTCATCAAAGCTCCTATGAGTGCCGATGCAGTATTGACTGTTTTGTTTTGTTAAAAAAATATATAACAATGATGGGTTTATCGTAGATCTGTGATAAAAAAAATCCCGTTTTAATCATCAGTAGCGATTCACGGATCTTGAATGGATTTTCTTTTCCCCAATAAAAAAATTTGCTAATTTCGGCTTGGATAATTGCGGAACAATCACCGAATAAATTGTTCAGATCGGATCACACTAGCATATCTTCTTCTTCTTTACTGGCGTAGACACCGCTTACGGGATTATAGCCAAGTTAACAACAGCGCGCCAGTCGTTTCTTCAGCCATATCCTTCTCCACCTGGTCCTTCCAACAGAGTAGAGGTCTTTCTCTTCCTCTGCTTCCCACGGCGGGTACTGCGTCGAATACTTTCAGAGCTGGAGTGTTTTCGTCCACTCGGACAACGTGACATAGCCAGTCGTATGTCTCATACAGCTCATCGTTTCCTCGAATGCGATATTCGCCGTGGCCAACGCACAAGGAACCATAAATCTTTCGCAGAACCTTTCCCTCGAAAACTCGCAACGGCGACTGTACCATATAGCAGGACGGGAATAATAACTGACTTATAGAGTTTGGTCTTTGTTCGTCGAGAAAGGCCTTTACTTCGCGATTGTCTACTCATTCCGAAGTAGCACCTTTTATTCTGCATTGGATTTCAAGACTGACATTATTGTTGGCGTAATACTGGTTCCAAGATAGACGAAGTTATCTACAACTTCGAAGTTATGACTGTCCGTTTGGAGATATTTCGTTTTGCCCTCGTTTACTACCAGACCCATTTTCTTGGCTTCCTTATCCAGTCTGGAGAAAGCAGAATAATATCGGCGGACACTAGCAGCTGTACACTCTTATAAAGATTGTACCTACTCGATTAAGTTCTGCAGCTCGAATAATATTCTCCAGCAGCAGATTGAAGAAGTCACACGATAGGGAGTCGCCTTGTCTGAAACCTCGTTTGGTATCGAACGTCTCGGAGAGGTCCTCTCCGATCCTGACGGAGCTTTTGGTGTTGCTCAACGTCAGTTTACACTGCCGTTTTAGTTTTGCGGGGATACCTAATTCGGACATCGCGGCATAAAGACAGCTCCTTTTCGGGCTATCGAAAGCAGCTTTGAAATTGACGAAGAGGTGGTGTGTGCCGATTCTCCTTTCACGGGTGATAGATATAGCATATAGCTGTCATAAAAACTCGCTGATCAAAATGAAGTTCTTGTACAGAAACTTTTTTGTTTGTATAGGGTATTCTAGCGGCGCTGCAACCGAAATTAAATTTTTTCTTATTTTTTGATATAAATATATATGGTGTAATATTCACATAGTTAAGCGCATTGTTCACTTTTACATTGACCACTTCTAAACAATACAATTTAAAAATTAATGAAAATTATTCAATTAATTTAAATTTTTAAATTTCCTTCTGGGTGTGTACCGTTTATATGTATTTAAAAAGTTCTACTGAAGCATAGTTGTTATTGTTATAATGTTTGACGTTACTGTTCCCGATGCCAGCACCAATGCTGTCAATGTAGATAGAGGGAAGAGATGGCACACTTGTACATTTGGTGTAAATAAATAGAATTTGATTAAAGGGTAACTTACCACTTTGGCGCCATGAATTTTTACGTAGCTCACAAAGCTAACTAAGTGTTTGTTGCGCGCAAACTTTCAGTCACTCCTACTTCGGTACTTTACGCTCGAGCTGAAATATATTTTGATATACTCCACGTTTCCAACCACTTGTTTATTATAATAATCTTCTTCCTTGCTTTTTCTTCACTTCTATCAAAAATGTGTTTAAAAATGAATTTTTTTGAGAGTACTTTTCATTAAAAACCAGTTTTAAAGCAGCTCGTCGTCAATATTGGTACACAGCTGTTTTGCAACGTCGGCTGCAAAGAAGATTTTGAAGGCACGTGCAGTCTGAACGACTTTATAACGTTATAAATATAAATATACTTTTGTGCACATACCTACAATATGCATATGATACTAAATATAAGTTTGACAAATATCTCCCTTCCGCCTTTTTGTCTTTTGAATTTCGCGGCGCGTGTATAAAGCGCTACAGAGCTCGTATCTGGCAATACTATACACCTTTGAAAGGTCTTGACATAACCTACAAAACGATGCTCTGCATGATTAGTTTGGATATTGCGTTCAACAGTTATAGACGTGTAAACATGGAGTTCACTAACGCCGAAATTCGCGTTATTTTAAAGTTTTCCTTCGTGAAAGGCAAATCCGCTAGAAAAACGTTCAGTGAGATTAATGGTGTTTTGGGGGTTGGTACTCTATCACTTCGAACTGCTGAGGAATGGTTTCGACGATTCAGAGCGTGTAAAAATGACACCATGGATAAGTCAGCCGGCGGAAGATCTGTGACGACGAATACCGATCAAATCATGGAAAACATCAAGTTAGACCGGCATGTGGAATCTCGTGACATTGCCCAGAAGATAGGAGTTAGTCACCAAACCATTTTAAACCATCTGCAAAAGGCTGGATACACAAAAAAGCTTGATGTTTGGATGCCGCATGATTTGACGCAAAAAATCCTTCTGGACTGAATCAACGTCTACGATACGCTGCCGAAACGGAAGGAACTCGACCCATTTCTGAAGAGGATGATAGCTGGCGACGAAAAATGGATCACATATGTCAAAACGGTCGTGGTCGGAAGCCGTTGAATCGTCCCAAACAGTGGCCAAGCCGGGATTGACGGCCTGGAAGACTGTGTGTTCGGTGGGATTGGAAGGGAATCATCCACTATGAGCTGCTCCCATATGGCCGGCCGCTTAATCTACTGCGAACAATTGGACCGCTTAAAAAAGACGATCGACCAGATGCGTCCAGAATTGTCCAACAGGAGGGGTGTAGTGTTCCACCAGGACAACGCTAGACCACATACTTCGTTGATGACTCGTCAGAAGCTACGGGAGCTCGGATGGGAGGTTTGATCGCATCCACCATATAATCCGGACATAACGCCGAGTGATTACCACCTGTTTCTGCCCATGGCAACTGCCTTTGTTGGTGTAAAGTTGAACTTAAAAGAGGCTTGCTTTTGTTTAGTCTAATTTGATTCAAGCGTATAAATGTTCCTCGACCATGAAGAAGTACGATTAGCAATTATCCGCCTGAAGAACAATATAGCGGCGAGGGCCGATGGATTGCCGGCCGAGCTAATCAAACACGGCGGCGAAGAACTGATAAGGAGCATGCAAAATATGGTCGGACGAAAGCATGCCCAACGATTGGAATTTAAGTGTGCTATGTCCAAAGCATAAAAAGGGAGACCCCACAATTTGCGCCAACTACCTGGGATAAGCCTCCTCAATTTCGCATATAAGGTTCTATCGAGCGTATTGTGTGAAAGATTAAAGCTCACCGTCAACAAACTGATTGGACCTTATCAGTGTGGTTTCAGACCTGGCAAAGGAGAATCGACACACACCACCTCTTCGTCGATTTCAAAGCTGCTTTCGACAACACGAAAAGTAGCTGTTTTTATGACCGTGTCTGAGATTGGTATCCCTGCAAAACTAAAGCGGCAGTGTAAACTGACGTTGAGCAACACCAAAAGCTCCGTCAGGATCGGAAAGGACCTCTCCGAGCCGTTCGATACCAAACGAAGTTTCAGACAAGGCGACTCCCTATCATGCGACTTCTTCAATCTACTGATATTGATATCATTGGCCTTTACAACCGCGCCGTTAGTTCTGCTTTCTCCAGACTGGACAAGGAAGAAAAGCAAATGGCTCTAGCAGTGAACGAGGTCAAGATGAAATATCTTCTGTCATCAAGCAAAGCGTTGAGGTTGTAGATAATTTTGTCTATCTTGGAACCAGTGTAAACACAACCAACAATGTCAGCCTGGAAATTGAGAAGTAAACTCCTCTCTCGACGAACAAAAACCAAACTGTATAAGTCATTCATTTTTCCCGTCCTGCTATATGGTTCAGAGGCATGGACGATGACAACATCTGATGGGTCGACATTGCGAGTTTTCGAGAGAAAGGTTCTGCGACATAGTTCAGCGAATTAATAACAGCGGCAAAAGCTGGCTAGGTCATGTCATCCGATTGGACGAAAACACTCCAACTCTGAAAGTATTCGACGGAGTACCCACTGGGGGAAGCAGAGGGAAAGGAAGACCTCCACTGCGTTGAAGAGACGAGGTGGAGAAGGACCTGGTTTCAATTGGAATCTCCGAATGGTGCCACGCGTGGCCTCGTAGCGAAAAGAAGAAACGACTAGCGCGCTGTTGTTAACTCGCCTTTAATCGCGTAAGCGGTGTCTACTTCAGTAAAGTAGAAGTAGATAAAATGATGGTTCTCCATTGCATTCCCTGATGGGTGGTAAACTCTCTGATAAATAAAATATGAATTTCGTTTCGAATAAAGTACCTTTTAATCAGACATATGTATGTATAGCATCATAATACATTCCCACTGAAGTTTGTATGTACTTATAACACAACAAACATATTATGTACATATGTACATATATACATGTGTGCTAGACGGTTAAGGTGTTTATTGAAATTCGCTCAGTTTTACCCTGATTGTTAATGTCAACAATTTACTGAAGTGTAAACAAGCAGACCTCATCGACAACTCACATCCATAAAATATTTGTCTCCAAGTTCACATATCTTCGGGGAAGATTTCGCTAATAATGTATCCTTAGGCTGTCTTAGCTTTGTTATTGTACACGCATTCTTCAAACAAGCGGCGCCAAGGATGCTATAACAAATACAACTGCAGTGAAAAAGGTAAGTCTTAAATCCTTGACATAAAAAAATTGCGGCACGTTTAATTCAATCTATTTCACTCGCCACTGGGGTTCGCACTTGCCTGGAATCCTTAACAAGCTTCAAAGTACTTAACTCGTATTTTAATCATTTACGATCAAGGCTTAAGCTGTACAACAAAAACGAAAAAAAATAACCATAAGCAAACATACAGAGGAGAATGTCAAAAGGCAGAGCGCGTGAAAAGAAAGCGGCAGCAAAGCCTGCGGTTATTGAAATTCTGATAACGCCGCTTAAGTGTGGAACAATTTAAAATAGAAAGGAAAACAACGAAAAAAGCCGTACGAACAAATACAGTTATTATAACAATAACCATCATAATCGCACAATACCAAAGCAGCGGATGGGATTTGCTTGTGTTAGCAGCAGAACAAATTCTCTTGACTTTTGGCCTCACAGTGGCAGCAAAGCGAGTAAATCCAGCGGGCGTGGCTGCCTCGCACGAATGGCCCACTGACGTTTGACGACGGAAGTCAGCCAACAGCTCGCGTCCGTCAGATGTCAATAACAATGCGCCACTTTCTGCATGCTGATCAAGAGTCGACCGCAAAATTGCCGACAAACAACAACAAATTGCTTCCAATCGTTAAAGCCGAAAACAGATGCCAAACTTACATACATACATATGTACATATGTATGTATATAAAATACTTTATCCATTTCCTAACATCTGATGGCTGCCGACTGAAAGCACGGTTCAACAAAAATTGGAGTTGATCCGAAACTGTCTATTTATCAAGAGACTAGTTTGAAAAGCTCCGTCAGGATTGGGAAAGACTGCTCCGAGCCGTTCGATACCAAACGAGGTTTCAGACGATGGGACTGCCTATCCTACGACTTCTTTAATCTTCTGCTGAAGAAAATAATTCGAGCTGCAGAACTTAATCCAGCAGGTGCAATCTTTTATAAGAGTGTACAGCTGCTGGCATCATAGGCATGATATTGATATCATCGGCCTCAATACCGGCGCCGATAGTTCTGCTTTCTCCAGACTGGATAAGGAAGCGAAGCAAAAGGGTCTGGTAGTAATTGAAGGCAAGACGAAATATCTCCAGTCATCAAACAAACAGTCGTGGCACTCGCGACTTGGCACTCACGTCACTTTTGACAATCATAACATCGAAGTTGTAGATAATTTTGGCTAACAATGTCAGACTCGAAATCCAATGCAGAATAACTCTTGCCAACAGGTGCTACTTCGGAATAAGTAGGCAATTGCGAAGTAAAGGCCTTTCTCGACGAACAAAGACCAAACTCTATAAGTCACTCATTATTCCCGTCCTGCTATATGGCGCAGAGGCATGGACGATGACAACAACTGATGAGTCGACGTTGCGAGTTTTCGAGAGAAAAGTTCTGCGAAAGATTATGGTCCTTTGCGCTTTGGCCACGGCGAATATCCCATTCGATGAAACGATGAGTTGTATGAGATATACGACGACATTGACATAGTTCAGCGAATTAAAAGACAGCGGCTACGCTGACTAAGTCATGTCGTCCAAGTGGATGATAACACTGCAGCTCTGAAAGTATTCGACGCAGTTACCGCCGGGGGAAGCAGAGGAAAAGGAAGACCTTTACTCCGTTGGAAAGACCAGGTGGAGAAGGACCTGGCTTCACTTGGAATCTCCAATTGGCGAAAAGAAAAAAAGACTGGCGCTCTGGTTTTAACTCGTACGGGGTTTTACGCCAGTAAAGAAGAAGAAGAACTGGTTGTAAGAGTATACAAATCCAGGGTTACTGCCTGTTTGTGTGAGCATCTGGTTTGTAGTAGTTTAAGTATGCGATTTGCTGGAGAGTAACGCTTGTCGAATCGAAGACAGCTAGTGCCTTCTAGTTCACATATTCTGCACCCGTCAGTAAAAATGTCTAATTTTGGGTCTAGTCGAACATTTTGTACCCAAGGAATTTCGACAGATCAATGGTGGGGGAAATATTTTCAAGTGTTACAATATTTTGTATTAAAAATGTTGTGAAGGAATTTCACATTCATTATCCGAAGAAATCGTAAAGTGATTAAAATCTGTTTGTTTTCCTATTAACTATATTACCAAGGTTATGACCAATTTCATTCATATTCTGCGCTAAAAGTCTTAATTTTAAAATTGTCCACTTAAATTTAACATATATTTTTTAAGGTCAGGTAAAAATTTAATTGGAATCGAAATCCTTGTTCTCTTGCTAGGATAAAACCTGCACAGATTGCGTTAACCGTTGCTTTAACCTTTACTAATATTGACCAATATAAGGTGTAAAGTTAAATGCTGATATTAGTTAAATGGAAGCTAGGGAAAATTTTAACCAGATTATATCTACTTTAGGGCGATGATGCATTGTTATTGGAAAGAGATTATATCTGAATTTCATTAAGATAACTCACATATTGACCGATATACAAGTATATGAATGTGGTATAAAGTCAAGTGGAAGTTCGAAAATCTGTATATGAGGTATAATCTCACCTCAAATGGTCTGTACCACGCCTAATTTAGTGACGTGACCTACAAAGCCGCTCCATTCAATATATGATGTGAATTCAATTCCTCTGGTGTATTTACTTAATGGGCGTGGTTATTATCCCATTTCACCCATTTTCACACCATTTGAGGACAGTGCTGGATTAAACTAGATCGGGCACTAGCAAATTCTGTCAAGGGGCCCTTGCTTTGCTATAGGTTCTCAAGTTTAGGGTACTAAATAAAACAAAATTGTTACAAATAAACTTTTGTGGATTTATTATAGGCAAATTTAGAGATGATACTTTCAATATCGACTTCTTTAAGCAAGTCATGCTCTTTATTCAACAAAGTGAGATGATTAAGACGTTCTTTGCTCATCGTGTTCCTTAATTCATGTTTAATGTTGAAAAAGAACGTTCGCCACTGCAGTTAGTGATCATGAGAAATAAGTAAATTCGCAAAGCAATTTCTAAGTTTGGGACACACGATTCTAAAGAATTATTTAATAAAAGTTTATAATATTGCTGTTCCAGAGGCTCCTGTTTCTTGCTGTCAATAACAGTAGCCACATCTGTTTTCAACTACACTAATTCGCTGCCTAGGCTGTTCTCCAAATCATTTTCGTAAGCACTGACCATACTAGAGGATTTTTCTAAAATCTCTTCTGTCGTAAGAGATTTCAGCTGTCGAAATACTTCAAAAACACTAGTAATTTTATGATATGCTTTCATATGTTTAGTTAAAGCAGACAGTACGTTATCAATTATGACAATAAACACCTCAAATTCTAAACGTAGTCCAGGTGGTCTAGATGACAGAACATGACTTGAGACACTGAAACACCTTGCTCTTAAGGCACATTTTTGCCCTGTTAAGAGTTCAGCGTACGCTTCGAAAAAGAAATAACTAGATAGAACATTTTAATTACTGCGTTTTATGATATAAAATAATGTTTTTTTTTATACTTAATATGGAAGGTCACAAGAATATCGTAAAACAATAATTTTCAATAAAAATATTGTAAAAATTTGGCCTAATAATGAAAATAGGAATATTTATCAGCGAAAATGGTTTTATTGCTTTTCAAAATATTCTTCATCAAGATTTATACACTTTTGCATACGCTCAAACCAGTTTTTGAAGCACTTTTTTCACTCCGATTGAGGCACCTCCAAAACATGGTTTTTGAATGCTTCAACAGCATCTTCTGGCGACGAAAATCGTTGACCACGCATTATTTTCTTGATTTGTGGGAATAAAAAGAAGTCATTGGGTGCCAAGTCAGGGATGTACGGCGGATGACCCATCAATTTGACGTTTTGCCCGGTCAAAAAGGCGCTGGTTTGAGCCGATGTGTGTGAGGTCGCATTTTCATGGTGCACAATGATTCGTCTTCTCTTGTTCGTTTTTCGAATTTCTCCGAAGACTTCAGGCAAACAAATGGTGGTGTACCACAAACAATTGACCTTCCTACGTTGCTCAAGCGGAATAGTCGCCACATGACCAGTTTTGCCGAAGAAACAGGCGACCATTTGCCTCGAAGTGCTTCTTCCACGAACAACTTTCGTTGAATTTGGCTCGTCTTGGAGACCCACACGGTCGATTGCTGTTTTGTTTCGAGCTCATACGCATAGATCCATGATTCGTCACCTGTGACGATCTTATAAACGTCTTTTGAAGCACCGCGATCGTATTTTTTCAGCATTTCTTTACACCAATCCACACGAGCCTTTTTTTGAGCGATTGTCAAATTGTTCGGGATCCAACGAGAACAAACCTTTTTACGGCCAGGTGTTCATGCAATATCGAATGTATGCTGGTGGGAGAAATGCATAGGCATGCCACTATCTGAAGGTATGTTACATGACGGTCTTGCATTATCAGTTCACGTGCGCCATCGATGTTTTCTGACACAACGGCTGTTTTTGGACGACCTTCCCGGAATTCGTCTTTGAGCGAGCGTCGGCTACGATTGAATTCGTTGCAATAGTTTTTCACAGTGCTATAGGATGGTGCTTCATAGTCATACAAAGATTTTAGTTCATCGATGCACTCTTGTCGTGATAATCCACGTCGAAAGTTGTGAAAAATGATCGCACAAAAATGTTCACGAGTTAATTCCATTTTTTGGCCGAGATGAATTTTTTAATTCCCTGTAAATAAAACAATTCACGATTAAATGATAAAACGTTCTGAGTGATGTTATGTCAAAAAATGTCAAACTTTCCAATGGAAATGTCAGATTGCACCTGGCAACACTTAGTGTTGCCTAGTCCAGAAATATATATAGCAGCTCTCGTAATTATACTTATTTACTTTTGACAGCCATGAATCATACAAATTCTAGAGATATTCGATAATGATTTTCTTTTTATTTTATTTTATGAAAATATTTTTTAGTTAATAAAAAATCTCAATAGCGGTATTCGGCAGCAATTTAACTTTATTTTCATATAAAAATTAATGGATATTAATAAAAAAATAATAATCTGGACGCTTGAAGGATAGAAATGTACCTAGTATAGATACTAGTCTAAATATATCGATTTTAATATTTATAATTAAATATTAGAACATTAAAGTTAAGAAGTTCGTAAAATGCCTACTTGTTTATGCGATTTAACGTGACGAAATCGAGTTTTAGATTTCCAGGTATATAGAAATGAAGCATAGCCTAAACGCTTCGCGTTTGTTTGCAAGGATACGCTCCATCTAAATTGATATTTTTTTAATTACGGTCAGTTTGAGCTCGGGGACCGTAGCATTTGCTACGTGGCTAATGCGGCACTGTTTGAGGGGATGCTGAAAGGATATACTCAGCAAGTTTGTTTGATAAAACCTTAGACGTTTTTACTGCATTCAACTTATAAGGAGGCAGAGCTACTCCCCCTTTTTCAAAAACTTCACAGTCCCACAGTGTCAAATATTAGGTTTAGAGTGTTAAACGGATTTCAACTCGCAATTACGGGATAGGCAATCATCGCCATAAACTTGTTTCATCAATTGAAATGTTTCAGTAAAAGTTTTACCAATTTTAAAACAAAATTGAATGTTGGCTCTTTGTTTGAAGCTAATTTTTGAAACGATAACAGAACAATAACTTCACTTCCAATCTATGAAATGTCATGGAATTCTCACTGCACAATCGATAAAGATAGCAGATTCTAACACAGCACTCGCCACCAAGGGGTGTTAGATTCAAAATGTCCTGTTTTCTTTGGAAGTCACCTTGTATATAAATACTTAAAACTACTTTGAATAGTTTTATGTAATACAAACAACCATTAAGTAAATAAAACTATTATACTCTGTAGCAACATGAAACGTGAAAGTAAAAAATTTTTTGGATAATAATATTACACATTGCCAGATTGTTGGCTAAAACTGTGATGAAAGTGTGTTCCACAACATAGTGGAAGCGCTGGGAATATTACTTGCTGCGATCATACTCGTAATAGGAAAAAAAGTTCAGATGTTTTGAACGGATATGTTCTTCTATTGAATTAATGTAATGTACGTATCCAAATGCCATATATAAAGAGATGAATTTTTAGCTTAAAACATTTAAGCACATTCTGTGTTTGCAATCATTATTGGCTATATAATAAGGATTAATGACAGAAACGCAATTTTTTAGATTGAATTCATCAATAACAATTACCTGCTTATGGCTAGGTGCGTGTTAAGCACACCCATTTCGCATTCTCTCTTATCAAACCATTCTTTGATGTAACTGTTACGATATTCAGGTCAAGAAAATGGATTCAAATCAGGTAAGCGCGAGAGCGCCTACAAATTTACATTCATAAATAGCATGCAAATCGGCTAGACCTTTGACCATTCACTCTTAGAGAAGTTTGTGTAGCGTAAATATTTTACCAGAAAGCTTGTTAAACTGATAAGAAAGCGTCGGAGGGTAATTTATATGCAAATGCGTTCCGAAGCAAAAAAAAATTTAAAGTTTCGATTAGACAATTTTTTCCTTTTTTGTTTTATCATTGATTCGATTATACTTTTTTCTTTTACCGTTGGAGATAACGAGAATGTGAAACTTTGATTACATTACAATTTCAAATGATTATATTGTAGGCGTTAATTTCTGATTGACACCTGTAATTAATACAAGTGGGTGTATGTGTGTGTGAGTATATCATTTGTAGTTCAAATATATGTATGTAAGTATATATTATATATAACAGTTCAGGTGTATAGTATGCCATATTTATTGTATGTATTAGAGCGCTTAATTAAACAGAGGATAAGATATGAAAATATGTTAGATAAGTAACGATATCGATTTTTATCTATTGTCATGAAAATATCAACAAATTTCTTAGAGACACGTTCCGTGAGATTAATGGTGTTTAGGGGGATGGTACTCTATCACCTCGGAGGAATGGTTTCGACGATTCAGAGCGGGCGAAAACGACACTATGGATAAGCCAGCCGGCGGAAGACCTGTGACGACGAATACCGATCAAATCATGGAAAACATCGAGTTAGACCGGCATGCGACATCTCGTGACATCGCCCAGAAGATGGGAGTTAGTCCCCAAACCCTTTTAAACCATCTGCAAATTAATACAAAAAAGCTTGACGTTTGGGTGCCGCATGATTTGACGCAAAAAAACCTTCTGGATCGAATCAACGCCTGCGATATGCTGCTCAAACGGAACGAACTCGACCCATTTTTGAAGCGGATGGTGACTGACGACAAAAAATGGATCACATACGACAATATCAAGCAAAAACGGTCGTGGTCGACGGCCGTTGAATTGTCTCAAACAGTGTCCAAGACGGGATTGACAGCCATGAAGGTTTTGTTGTGTGTTTGGTGAGATTGGAAGGGAATCATCCACTATGAGCTGCTCCAGTATGGCCAGACGCTTAACTCTGCCATCTACTGTGAAAAACTGGACCGCTTGAAGCAAGCGATCGACCAGAAGCGTCCAGGATTGGCCAACAGGAAGGGAAGGAAGTGTTCCATCAAGACAACGCCAGACCGCACACTTTCTTGATGACTCGTCAGAAGCTACGGGATCTCGGATGGGAGGTTTATCGCATTCATCACATAGCCCGGACGTAGCGCCAAGTGATTACCACCTGTTCCTTTCCATGGCCAACGCCCTTGTTGGTGTAAAGTTGAACTCAAAAGAGGCTTGTCAATAGTGGCTGTTCGAGTTCTTCGCAAATAAGGAGGGGGCTTCTACGAGGGGGGTATTATGAAGTTGTCGTCTAGATGGAAACAGATTATCGAACGAAACGGCGCATATTTGAACTCAATCCGATCACTGTAACACTTTTTATAAAGCATTGAAAAGCATTTGACAACCTAGTATGATAAAAGTCTGCCATATTTCTGATACATTCCATCCGTTATATATGTAAGTGGGATCCTACTTCATGTCAGAAAAGTGTTATCTAAAAATGATTCCTGCCAACCTAGAATCTAAATAAAATGAAATCTAAAATTAAAACAAGTTTAGTTAGAGTCCTCGGCAAACTATTTGAACGAATAATAAAACATTTTAGTACTGAGGTTGTGACTGACATAAACAGCTGCTGTAAACACACTGGAAGACAGATCGCGCTAATTTTTGGCATCATAAGTAAGGACAGTTGTACAGTTTTGATGATCTCCACATGGCTATCGGCGTGTTCCTCTTCTGACAACGCGCTCTACAGATGAACGTGATTTCTTCAGTGGCACGCGGTAAACGGCCATGAAAGTATTCTTTTCACAGATGAAAAAATGTTCACTCTCAAAAAAGATTTTAATCAGCGAAACAGCAAAATCGACACAAAAACTTCAAAAGACGCAAAAGCAAAGTTATTCCAAAGGCCTAACGTGTCAGCATTCAGTTGCTGTCATAGTTTGGTGGGATTTCTCCGGTAAAGGCGTTACACCTCTTCACTTACTTGAAAAGGGACGAAAGTATATAAGCAGGATGTTTTAAAAGACGTGGTAAGGTAAATCAGTTAAGTAATACTCTCTTATATGGAGAGCATTGGGTTTTCATAAAGACTTAACTTCAGCTCACAGGGCCGAAATCACGAAACAGCGGCCTAAAAGCAATATTCTTCACAGCTGCAGATGCTTGGTCGGCAGGAAGTCCTAACATGAATCCATACGACTACAGTTTGCGTTCAGAGTTAGAGAACATGAGCTGTCGAATACTCTACAAAAATTTGGAGAGTTTCAAAAAACCTTTGGCTCCAGCAGTAAAACTGTGCGTGCTTCTATTGATTAATGACCGAATCGTTTAAGGGCTTGTGTAAACTTAGAAAGTCACCATTTAGAACGAGATTTTGTAGATCTTTGTAAAAAATGTATTATACAAGTAGTTTCCTTTTAAAAACGGCCTGTACTTGTAATCTAACTTGTGACGGGATTAGAAGGTATGTATGTATGTATGTATGTATGTATGTATGTATGTATGTATGTATGTATGTATGTATGTATGTATGTATGCATGTATGTATGTATTGTAGATCATCGTATTTACCGTATAACCAGAGATTCAGTTATTTTTAGATGGAGACATTTGAATATTCATTTCAGCGCCATAAATAAATTTAAACAAGAAAAACTATAAAAATAGGAAAGAGTTTTGCTGGCATTATTCATAGTGATTGCATAAGTATGTCCATTTACATACATAAATACGAACGTATGTATACGAATATGTGAGTTTGTTCGATTGTGTGTGCGTTGGAGCAAACACTGCAAATGAGTGCGCAACTGTGTACATAAGTAAGTATGTCGAATCGGTTTAATAATGCCGAACTAAACCGACCAGCAAATCGGTTGTAAGTAAAAACTTCAGTGACTGTGGTTACATATTTATGTATGTACATCCCCCACCTTCCAGAATTTGTTGGGTATTTTTAAATGTCTTGCAGCTTGTCTCTCTATCTTACGCCATGTAATAACAGCAGAGCAACCGGAGTGAACTCCCTCTACAAGCAATAAAAAACAATAAAATCTGCTAATATTTGCATAATGGCCTTCGTCAAGCGCCCGGGGTGCAGCCATCGACATCGTAAACACTCGAAAAGCGCAGTCTTACGAATGCTGAAATGCTACAACCGACGACGGCTGCAGGCCACAAGTGCTGTTATCCTTCAAATACTTAAAAATATTATCTGTCAATTTGTATATGACACTGTCGCCATTTAAATCCGCATACTGTACCACGCACCACCATCATCGCACTCTCCAGGAGGCTTTCATGGTCCAGAATTGATTGCAACTGTGGTCTATTACGAATGCAGATGTCAGTTGCCCTGCCAGTGCAACTTGTTTACACAATAGACTGACATTTATGTATGTACAGTTGTTGTTGTTGTTGTGCAACCAACAAGTGGCAACTGTTTTGAAAGTGACATTCCTCCATTTGAGCGGAAAGAGAATCTGTCAGGATTGAAATCATATTAGTTATTATGGGCTGCCCTTAATGTTGAGCTCCCACTTTTTGTTTTCGCAGCCACTTGTTGAATTCATTCGACTTATGTTGGCTTCTGGGAAAGACAGCTTTGACCGTCAAAAGCTTTAAGAAGACGACAAATTGCTTGGATTGAGCATTATAAAATAGACGAGGTGAATTTCTCATAGATGCCTTTTCCGTGATACTTCTAATCTATTAATAAACATGCTGGTAATTTTCTCATAATATTCTATGAAGAGGTTAAGCAATCAAAGATTTCAAACGAATATCAGAGAAATATTAGTAATTAAAGGATTATGCCACTTGACCATTTTGAACATAATTTACTATACAAAATTATAAAACTCTCCATACTTAATTTAGAAATGGACGAAACCGAACAAAAACTATAAAAATGCCATTTTTTTGTGACATAAATTTCTATTTTTACGTTCATCGGCTCTGAAGGATCAAGTTCTGGATCATGATCTCAACATAGTTCTCAAGTCTACAAATTTTAATAGTATGAGGTATGTTCAAAAATAAACAGAAAATTTGAAATTAAAAATTTTTCGGGTTTGGATAGTCCAATAGTCAAACTTTGTTTTCTACTGTATTACTTTGTCTGTAGCAGTCGCTTAGGTTAGATGTGTTTTCATGAGCTTGGCGATTTTTGTTTTAAAAGCTCAAACTAACGATGTCCGAGGCTCCATATTCATCAGAGATGGCTCCGTTTGAATTTTACCTTTTTCCAAAAATACAGAGAATCTTAAAGGGGAATCATTTTCCTCTTTACTGGTGTAGACATCGCTCTCACGGTTATAGCTGAGTAAAGTAGCTAGTCTTTCTTCTTTTACTCTGTTTGGCGCCAATTGGAGATTCCAAGTGTAGCCAGGTCCTTATCCACCTGGTTTTTGTAACGGAGTGGAGATCTTTTTTGCTTCCTCCAGCGGTGACTGTGTCAAATACTCTCAGAGCTGAACTGATTTCAACAATTCGAACAACATGACATATCCAGCGAAGCCGCTGTCTTTTAATTCGATGAACTATGCCAATGTCGTCGTATATCTTGTACAACTCATTGTTCCATCGACTGCGATATTCAGATGTTGCCATCGGAGATGATGAGTCACTTGTAGTGTTTTATTTTGTTTGTCGAGAGAAAACTTTATTTCTCAATTGCCTACTACTTAAGTCCGAAATAGCTCCTTCTGGCAAGAGTTATTCTGCGTTGGATTTCGAGGCTAACGTTGTTGTTGGTGTTAACGTTGTTGCCAGGATAGCCGAATTTACCTACGATATCGAAGTTATGACTGTCAACAGTAACGTGTCACCCAAGTCCCGAGTGCGACAACGATTTTTTTGATAACAGCTGATATTACGTCTGGAGAAAGCAGAACGAAAGGCGCGGTTGTTGAGGCTAATGATGAAGCTCTTAAAGAAAATTGGACCCTCTCTATATTCATCGCCGGTGCTCGAACTATTTTCTCCAGTAGTATGTTGAACAATTCGCACGATGGAAAATGGAGTCTTGTGTAACAGTTCACGCAAGTGAGGAAAGTTCTCTGAGCGCCATTCATTTTGGAGTGGTCAGAAACGATTCTTTTAAAAATGGATCAAGCTGCTGACGACATCCGGTATAAGACCAAGTATCCCCTGGGTAGCCAAAGAACATTCGTTCGTAGGCGAGCCAAAGTGAGAAGGCCAACCATTCTTACTCAGGGTTGTCTGCTGGGTTTAAGACCCGCCACCTAAAAAACGCCCCCAATGAAAACTAATCAACAACGACTAAATGCATGAACGTCTAGCCACAATCCGGATCAAAGCGAAGTTTTTCAATATATTGCTGATTTGCGTACACACCCGACGGAAGAGAAGGACGACGTGATTAAAGATGCGTTCTATGAGCACGTATGAGAGCTGCTCCGCCACGATGTCAAAATCGTGCTTGGCGACTTTAACGCCAAGGTGGGCAAAGTTAAGGCGGATTGACTTCGCCGTTCAACTTTTATAGAATCCCCAGCGGTGGTCTAGTAATCGATGCCCAGAGCATACTAAAATTATGGTGGGAACATTTTTCCAGACTGCTGAATGGCAGTGAAGACACAATATCAGGAGATGGTGAACCCGGTTCTCCAATCGATGACGACAAAGAAAATGTTCCATTGCCCGCAGATGAAGATGTCCGAATAGAAATTACCGGACTGAAGAATAACAAAGCGGTGAGGGTTAACGGATTGTCGGCCAAGTTATTCAAACACGGCGGTGAAGAATTGTTAATGAGCATGCATCTTAACAGAATTTGGTCAGACGAAAGCATACACAATGTTTGGAATTCAAGTGGGCTGTGCCCAAACCACAAAAAGTGAGATCCCACAATATGCGCCCACCATCAACAAACTGATTGGACCTTATCCTGTGGGTTTAGAGCTGAAAAATTAACAACTGACCAGATATTCGCCAGGCGCCAAATCTTGGATACGATCCGTGAAAAAAGAATCGACAGTCACCACCTCTTCGTCAAAGCTTCTTTCGACAGTACGAAAAGGAGCTGCTTTCATGCTGCTATATCTTTATATACATATAAACATATATAAAAAGACATTGAGCAACAACAAAAGTTTCGTCATAATCGGGAGGGACTCCTCCAAGCCGTTCGATATCAAACGAGGTTTCCGACAAATCGACTCCTTTTCGTGTGACTTCTTCAAACTACTCTTGGAGAAAATAATTCGAGCTGCAGAACTTTACAGAAAAGGTAACATCTTCTATAAGAGAGTACAGCTGCTGGCGTATGCCAATGATATTGATATCATTGGCCTTTAGAACCGCACCGTTAGTTCTGCATTTTTTAGAATGGATAAGCCAGAGAAGTAAATGAGTCTGTTGTTGAATGAGGGTAAGATGAAATATCTCCTGTCATCAAAAAAATAGTCCTCGGAATCGCGACTAGGCAGAATATCTCTTGCCAACAGGTGCTACTTCGGACTAAGTAGACAATTGAGAAGTAAAGTTTTTTCTCGACGAACAAAAACAGATCTATATAAGTCACTCATTATTCCCGTCCTGCTATATGGTGCAGAGGTTCAGACAATGACAATGTCTGATGAGTCGACGTTGCGAGTTTTTGAGAGAAAGGTTCTGCGAAAGATTTATGACTATTGAATATCTCAGCGAATTAAAAGACAGTTGCTACACTGTCCGAATGGACAAAAACACTCCAGCTCTTGTAGTATTCGACGCAATAGCCGCCGGCGTAAGCAGAGAAAGAGGAAGACGCTCACTACGTTGGAAAGACCAGGCGGAGAAGGACCTGACTTCGCTTAGAATCTCCAATTGGCGCCACGTAGCGAAAAGAAGAAACGCGGTGTTGTTAACTCGGCTATAACCGTGAGAGCGATTTCTAAGCCAGTAAAGAAGAAGAATGACACGAAACCCACGCTTTTCTTTGAGATACCAATGATATTAACTAACTTATTCAATTTCAATTTATAAATTCTGTATTGTCGGGATATTTTTAGTCAATACGTCCTTTTATGGCCTTTCGATGAAATTGCGTAAACCAGTACTTGACCGATGAATATAATCCTTATGAAATTCGCACAATTTTCTAGTCAAGATTGGAACCTGAAGATTAGAAAGTTTGGCACACTCAGTCAGGCCAAAGGCTTGTCAGCCTATGTGACGAATGTCAAATAATCAAATAAATTTGTAATTACTAAAGATTTTAAAGTACCTATTGAATTTCTATTGCTCATTATCAAAACTTGCCACCTGAATTCGGAAAGTGGTCTTCTTCGCGCGGGATGATATATATTAGGATATACGAAATTTAAAATCTCGAACTGCGAGGTCTTTAAACCGTTATATATAGGTTAAAACGCGTTTATGACTGCTTATCAGTAAGAAAATTTTTCATATAATAAAGTAAAACCGTTAATTACTGATTAGTTATACGTAAAACTTAATATGATGTTTTCCTTTTTTTCGACTATTTTCGAAATATAATTTTATTTCAGTATCATATATCTATTCGAGTATGTATGTATGTATATATTTCTAATACATCATCGTAACAAAAATTCACAAATAATTATGGAAAAAGTGAAGTAAACTAAACTTTATCGCGGAAATTTATCATATCCTGATTTTATTCTAATCTTATTTTGATAAACACAAATACTTCGTTATCACAATGCCAACTTTTTTATATTTGGAAAATTCTATATATTTTTTCATGTATGTATATACTATATATGCAAGTAAAGTAAATAATATTATATTATATAAGTACGATTACGAGCATTCCATAAGTGCTAGTCTTCTGGACTGCTGATAATGATAATGTTTTCCATTCAAATCGATATAACATTGGCGTAATTTCGTGCGCATCTAGATTGATATTCTAGACTATATTTTCGATATATTTATAAAGATATATACATATGTATGTATGTGTGTGCCTATATTGTGTACTTGAACTAACCCACTTTTATCAATAATTGGGAAATATTTATTTGTTATTTTTTGTGACGCAAGCATAATCATTTTATATGGCATGTGTACGTCGAAACAAAGCAATACTTATTGGAAGTACATAAGAAATAAAGTCTCAGATCTCAGGTACTCTCAAAAATATATTTAGCTGTTTCATATAGCCTCATAAAGTTATAAGTTACAACAAAATTAAAACATAGCGTTGAGTATTGTAATTGTCATTTTTGTATATAGGATGTTCTGCCGCCCCCCTTTATCTACCTACCTACAAGTTTCATGAGGCGGTCCGAACAAAAGTGAATTTTTACAAAAAAAAACTTGCCGAATCCACTCCAGATGACTTGGATAACGCAGATTTATACAGTGACATTCAAGACAACCTACTTTTATTAAAGAGAGCGAAGAAAAGCGAAGAACAAATTGGATTTTCGCCAGAAAAAATTTTAATACACATTTTTTCAATGGAAGCCTATAAGACGTTAGCGACAGCTTTAAAAATACTACTCACTATACCTGTAGCAGTTGCATCTTGTGAAAGATCTTTTAGCAAACTTAAATTTATCAAATCTTACTTGAGATCGACCATGAGTCAGAGTAGACTGTTCAATCTTGCGATTCTCTCAATGGAATGTGAAACTGGTTCAACTTTAAATTACAATGATATGATAGGGGATTTTGCAGCGATTAAAGCTAGAAAAGTGCATCTTTAAGTTCTATCACTATTTTTAAGAAAGATATAAGCCAAAAGATATAAGACAAATTCAAAGACAGAAGCGTATTCGAGTAAAAATTAATATTTTTCATTAATACATTGTGAGTGTACAACTCTTTATCTTTTACAATAAACTTTGTAAAAAAATGTGTTGAAGTATTTTTCTGAATATTAAAACAAAGCGAAGATCGTTTTGCCGCCCACAAGACGTTGCGCCCGGGGCGACGACCCCCTTCGGTCTTTCGCAAAACCTATTCTCTCGAAAACTCGTAACGTCGACTTATCGGTTGTTGTCATCGTCCAAGCTTCTGCACCATATAGCAGGACGGGAATTATGAGCGACTTATAGAGTTTGGTTTTTCTTTGTCGAGAGAGGACTTTACTTTTCAATTGCCTACTCAGTCCGAAGTAGCACCTGTTTGCAAGAGTTTTTCTGCGTTCAATTTCCAGGCTGACATTGTAGTTGCTGTTAATACTGGTTAAGATAGACGAAATTATCTACAACTTCGAAGTTATGACTGTCAACAGTACCGTGGGAACCTAGTCGCGAGTGCAACGACTATTTGTTTGATGACAGAAGATATTTCGTCTTGCCCTCGTTCACTGATAGACCCATTTGCTTTGCTTTCTTATCCAGTTTGGAGAAAGCAGAACTAACGGCGCGGGTTTGAGACCAATGATATCAACATCATCGCCATACGCCAGCAGCTGTACACTCTTATAGACGATTGTACCTGCTCGATTAAGTTCTGCAATTATTTTCTCCAAGAGCAGATTGAAGAAGTCGCACGAAAGAGAGTCACCTTGTCTGAAACTTCTATTGGTATCGAACGGCTCGGAGAGGTCCTTTCTGATCCTGATAAAGCTTTTGGTAGTCAGATTACACAGCCGTATTAGTTTTGCGGGGATTCCAAAATCAGACATCGCGGCATAAAGGCAGCTCCTTTTCGTGCTGTAGAAAGCAGCTTTGAAATCGACGAAGAGGTGGTGTGTGTCGATTCTCCTTTCACGGGTCTTTTCCAAAATTTGGCGCATGGTGAATATCTGGTCGGTAGTTGATTTTCCAGGTCTAAAGCTACACTGATCGGTCAAATCAGTTTGTTTACGGTGGGCTTTAATCTTTTACACAATATGCTTGATAGAACCTTTTCCCACGTAGTTGGCGCAGATTGTGGGGTCTCCCTTTTTGTCGATTTGGTAGAGCACACTTAAATTCCAATTATTAGGCATGCTTTGGTCCGACCATATCTTACAAAGAAGCTGATATATGCTCGGCCAACAATTCAGCGGCCACCGCCGCTTTGTTGTTCTTCAAGCGGGTATTTGCTATTCGAACTTCTTCATGGTCGGGTAATGGAACGTCTGCTCCATCGTCATCGATTGGGTAATTGGGTTCGCATTCTCCTGGCGTTGTACGTTCACTGCCATTCAGCAGGCTGAAGAAGTGTTCTGTCCATGATTTTAGTATGCTCTGAGCATTGGTTACCAGATCACCTCTGGGGTTCTGCAAGAGTATGCATATCACATTTTACTTCCGTTATAATTGTGAATAGAGAAATGATAACTAAAATTTTCTACTCATTGGGAATCATCGTTTTCTAAAAGGCGTGATGCCTTAGCTATACTGCATTTGAAATGCTTGTAGTGCGTTATAAGTATCATTTCATCTCGAAATTTCAGGATTTATCGGTTTATAATCGATGTAACTTTGATAGCACAATGATCGAAACGTCAAAAATGCTAGGTGGTTTGATTGATTGGTATGTTTTAGAACTCGTATCTCAGAACTAACTAACGCCTGATAATTTATCTGCTGGTTGCTGTGTCTATAAACACAGTCGTTCTACTTCTTTTGGCTTGAAGCCACTTTCCCATGTTTTAAACGGAAATTTTACTGGCTTATTATGATTCTAGGGGAATAATACAGTCTCTATACCACAATCAATTTCGAACTTTTTCTTTTAAAGGAAACTCTTCATATGTATTAAGGATAAATAAATAGCTAATTCTTTGAACTATACATACATAAGGCATAGTGAGGTTTTCCAGAGTCGAGTTTTATGATTGCAAGTATTATCATTTTGGTTAAAACCCTTACTCAGAGGACGTTGTGTTATTTAAGGGGGTATTCTAGTCTAGAAGCATGAATTTCAGGTAATTTTTAAAGTGTCGTAAAAAAAAGGCAATTAATATTTTTACCATCCATTTTTTTATCAGTTATTTATAAATTTTTGAAGAGTAGAGAAAAAAATGAAAAAATTAAAAAAAGTAAAAAATTTCAAAAATTATGAGCTGATGAAGTAGGGGGTCTCTAAAAAGTTCCACGTGACCATGCTCATGATTTCAACCCTCCTAGTTATCTGAAACCAAAAAATAAACAAGATTATTAATCTAGAATAATGTCGCAATGGTCGGAACTACATAAAAGTGGGAAACATTTTTTTATTTTTTTACACAAAATGGCGACTGCCTGAAAAAAAGTTGTTTTTGATCACTTTTTCTGACTATTTCGAATTTTTAAAAATATTAAAAATAAAAATTTCGGGCTGGGGCTAGTTCCAACCATAGACAAGCCTATAAAGAAGACTCTATAAAACATTCCAGTAAATCGGTCCAGTAGAACCTGAGAAATCGTGATCATCGTTCCGAAAAAGTCAGTTTTGGGAAAACGCGTTTAAAGTTTCGCGTTCCGGCCGAATCAGTTTGGAGCCGGGTTAAAAAAATTCCTATATCTCCGAAACTAATTTGAATTTTGAAAAATCCTCTGGAAGACATATTCTTGAATAGTTGAACTTTGAAAATATAAAAAAAAGTGATTTTTTTTTTTAATTTCTAGACTAGAAATGGGGAATGGGGACTAATGGGGTATTAAGCAAAAACTTCAAACACTCAAGTAACTTCGTTACGTTGAGAACTGGGAACATTTGTTTAAAGTCTAGAGATTTGCCTTTGCTGTCATGACTTGGCGACAAGGCGCAATACCCCGAGGAAAAGGTCAAGATTGTTACAAGTTCTTAGGCCAATAATCTGACTTTATTAAAATTTATCAAAACATTCCTTTAAAAATGCGCTAATAATGAATAATAATGAACGAGTACAACGTAAGAAGTTTTCTGGTAACGTAATGGATCTGGAGCAAAGTGTAAGTGCATATGCGCCCCATTAGCGTAATAATCTACATTTATTGAATCATCTATGTAATGACATTAGTCTTACCAACGTCATCACTAGCAAACTGATTCTGTATACATATGTATATAAATATGTGTTTATGTGTAAGCATGTATGTTTATATGTATGTATGTATGTATGTATGTATGTATGTATGTATGTATGTATGTGCATACATACGTAATCAACTTTAGATGTTTTTTATATGTGGAAAAAATCTAACAACAGCAAGAACAACATCAAGCAAAAACACCCTTAATCATAACACACACATGCATTCACAAGCCCACGCACTCCATTGGCATTGCACACATAGTAAAATAAACCCTGGCCTACAAGCGCACAAGCAGCTGATAATGCACACAAATATGAGCAGCAAAGCCAACACTTTCCAGTGAATTTGAATGGTCGTGGAATGCAGAGGAGTGGAACTGTTTTAGCCATGCTTCGCTTATGCTTTAATTTGCTTCTTCAGCACCATGCTGACTTACCATCACTCAAGCGTAATTGAGCGCAATGTCGATTTCCACTCAACACTGCCGAAGCAACAAGTATCCACTCAATTGTTCGGCGTTGATGATCCGCGTGCCGGTCGCTTGTTAGCGTATAGTCTTGAGCGCAAAGGAAACGGGCATGCGCAATGCTACCAATTGCCATGCGAATTGTCGCAGAATACTTGTGTGGGTGGTTGGTTGGCTGGTTGGTCCAGCCTTTGTTGACGTTGCGAGTTAGCGCGTGTTGGCGCCGTCGTACTCGTACTTGTTGCTCGCTTGTCTGTCTAACAGTGTTAGCTGGCTGCCAAGCTTTCGTAGTGTGTTATACGTTGGCATTTCATTCGAATCCACAAGTGGCTATGCGGCAGCCTCAGTGCTTCCGGTTCAATCTGTCTGCTTAGTTGTGCATTTGCCGCAGCGGGAATCACTCGGCGCCGTCGTGGTTCGTCGTCGTTTACCGTTGAAAGAGCTTGTATTTTGATTTCATGTGTGCAGCGCAACAAGTGTTATTACAGTGGAATAGAAAATTTCATTAAAAATTAACTGAAAAGTTAAAGAATTTTATGTTTCAACACAATATTAAATGTGTACACGAAGCATGTTATTGAGTTTTATAAAAATTAACAATACTTTCGTTAGAAAGAAACCTTAAAATTTGGTGAAAGTAGTCGTAGAGAGTAGAGCTCTCATAAAAAATATAAAAAAAAAAATTAAAAAATTTTTGAAATTCAATTGAATTGAAAGTGATTATATTTTAGGAAAACGATATTGGAAAAGTGAGTCTGTGCTTGCTTAATTAAGTTGCTTAAAACAATTATATGTCATATACATATAAATCATGTCATATTTAATTCTAACCATTAATATGTATTTTTTTGTTTCTGAAGTTGTTTCAAAATCAGCTTTATTTGTTGCTAAGATAGATCACGCACTGTTCTCTTAGTGTTTTCAAATATGCTAAATCCATCCATCAAATTTCTAAATTATGTTTTATATATCGAAAAGGAACACTTCTAAAGCAATAAAGAAATAAAAAAAAAAAATTATTTAGTTTCAGATCAAATAAAAAACAAAAAAAAAAAAATCGAAATTTTTTTGTAGAAAGCTTTACCAAAATCTGTTGAGTTGTTAGTTTTAAAAAAACTCAATTAAATTCGGGAATATGCGGTTAAATAGAATCATCTGTTGTAGGAAGCTCCTCCGCCTGGATATAATAGTAAAATAAATAAGTCAAAATACTTTTATTAGTTAATTTAGTTATCAACTCAATCGACCTTTACTCAATAGAAAATATGTTTTTTTCTCAAATAAATCACTTTTTTCATTTCTTGCGTATTAAAAATATGCTCAAAGTCAAAATAACATGTTGAGGGATCAACATAAACATAATGTAAGGTGGGTCAACTATCGTTTTAAATTTGAATTATCTATATTTCGACATTGGAAACGTCAACTACCATTCGAAAAGTGACAGATACTCAGTAAAACGTCTAAAATTTACGAAATGGGTTGCTATTCACTAGAAGGAAACTGGGAAATATTGAAAACTTTTTTCCAAAGTTCGTTTGACCGAGGATGGTCAATTTTACCGAAAAATCATATTTTCGGACGAGGCTCATTTCCACCTCGATGGTTACGTTAACAAGCAAAATTTTCGCATTTGGGGCACAGAAAATCCGCACGTAATCGTCGAGAAGCCAATGCACCCAGCACGAATCACTGTAGGGTGCGGATTTTGGTCTGGTGGAATCATCGGCCCATTTTTCAAAAATGAAGAAGGAACCGCCGTAACCATCAATAAGCAATATCTCGCAATGTTAACCGAATTTTTCTTCAAGCAAATTGAAGAGGAAGACTTGGACAACATTTGGTTCCAGCAGGACGGCGCTACGTGCCATACAGCAAACGCCACACTCAATCTTTTACGCCCTATCTTCGAATTTAAAATTTTATATGGCTCACCCATTACATTACATACATTAAAAATAATAAACTCTATTAAGAAAGATGTATAGTTATTTCTGATAATAAGCATAAAAGCTTCAGGTGTTTCACATCTACACTAAAAATTCTAACACTAAATAATTTTCAATTGACCATCAGCCTCTGTGTGAACACATATTAGAACTCTTCACGACAATTTTCCACAAAGTTTAAAAAACCGCACTTTGTAGGTTATAAAAACTATAGGTAGAGATACCTTCAATGAGTCAATTTCAACTCTGCCCGGGAAAAGTTAAATCCTCATCTAAATTTTTACCTGAATCCAACTTGGATCAAAGTTGCAAATAAGGCATTAAAAATAATTTATTTAACATTTTTAATAATTTTTTTTTTATAATCCCGGAAATCTTGTCTAAACATAATTTTTTAAATTTAAACGCAAGCTCATAATTAGAAATTGAAAAAAAAAAAAAATATTTTAGAAATCACTCGAAGTTGGAACCTCAAAAAAATTATTTTATAAATCAATTTTTTTTTGGGATTGCCTACTTGTTTTTTATTATTTTGGCTATCTTTAGGAAAGACAAGTTAATTTTTAAAAAAATGTCATCATATTTTAGCTCCTTTTGCCTTATCTATATCTAAGTGTTTTTTATTATAGTGTTTAAGGTAGTAGTCTGGTAATTTATGCCTATTTTCATGAGTTCTTTGGAGAGTGGTTTTTTATAAGAAAATAAAAATAAATTATCTTGAATATTTAGAGTATTTTTATTTATATATAGATTAATATATGTTTTTATTTATATATATAATATATAGTTTTTATTTACATATTAAAAATATAAAAAAAAATTTAATCCTTTATTACTATTATTATTGTCACTCGAAGTTGGAACCTCAAAAAAAAAAAAAAAAAAAAAAAGATACACGTAGGTGGCCCGGGTGATTTTGGCTCTTGATGTTATTTAAAATCAAATATTCTTGATTATTCTTAATCATTCCGGTCGGAACTACTGAAGTCAAATTTCAAGGGTAAATAACAAAATGGTGGACTTTAAAAAAAAGTCCTTTTATTTTAGCAAAGAAACGGTTGTAAAATATAAAGTTGGGGGTGAAAAAACTTACGTTGGTACCGACGAGAACTATAAGTGTGTAGAACAGCCTGCTAAAATTTGAAAGCAATCGGTTCAGTAGAAAAAAAGTTAGGACCCGGGCCGACCAGAAAAACAATGTTTTGAGAAAAACGGTTTTAAAGTTTAACAACTCCGACAGAGAGGACTCCGAGGCGCTCTAGAAAACACGTTATAACACCCGAAATATTTAGAATTTCTGTCTGAAAATTTCACAGTATGTTTTCAAGACATTGTACTTTCAAAATAAGTAGAAAAAATGTTCGATTTTTTGAACCCAAGTTACCAGTCTACTACCTTAATTTAGGAATATGTAAATCTTCCCTTTTTCTATGTGAAAAATAAATTTTTATTTGCTACTCCAATGTTTTAAATAAAACATAGTTTCTCAAAAATTAATCAAGCTGTATGAAATTAACAATTAAATTTTCAATTTTAAAATTAAATTTTACTACTTTAATCCCAAAACTGGAATTGAAAATCTAATTTTTAAATTAAAAATTTTTGAACCCTGCGTTATTTATATTGTGTTATTGACTTTGGCATCGATTTTGATAGTTTTGAATGCCTTTAATTTTATATTTCATATTTTAATTGAAACGTCGTTTTTAATATTGCGAATGTATTAATAAAAAAAAAATAATAATAATATCTTCCAAAATACATAATTATTTGTTAAAAATAATAATAAAAATGGTGCAGAAAAATAATTCGATATAAGAATACTCAAAAAATTAAGTGATTATTTTGCTATCTCTAATTTTTTTATTAATTATTTTTTTTTTTATTATTATTATTTTTTATTACATACCATCTATGAAAATTCTATAAAGCCTTACTTAAAAAGCCGAATATCTCGAGAAATATTAATGACAGCGATTTTAACCTCGAACCTGTTTTGTAGCAAATAAAATTTCCTGCAAATTTGTCATGCACATTATTTCTATATCTCTTGTCATTTACGAGATATATACCAAAAAATTCCAAATTCTCGGAAAAATCAAGTTTTTCCGTTACTATCTCGCCGGTATGAGCCACGTCTTTGTTGCACTGGACACTTTTGTAGAGTGAACAATTCTGAGAAATATGCGTCTAAAGTCAAAGCGATGCCATAAAATTCCTCTGAGCTATAGGAATTTAAAGATAAAAAATCACGATTGTAGTGTATTTTCTATGGAAAATGCCTTGGTCCAGTTCTTAATGTTAATATTAAGGGATAAAATTTTGAGGGATTTTTTTAGAGTATTTACAAGGAAATTTCATAATGGGACTGAAAAAAAAAAAAGTTAAAAAAACACCCTAATATACATGCTATAAATATTATAATTATTCTGGAAGTTTTTTGGGTCCAAAAAAATTGTCGAAAGCATATACTTTGGACAGACTTAAACACATAGCTATTTGTTCTTTTATATTGGATAGTCGAAAAAGTCTTTTCGTATTTTATCAATAGATGTCGTTGAAGTCGTATATCTCCAGTGCTACCAATCAGATTGTGTCATACCGTATAGAGTTGGAAAGGTGAGATTTTAAGCTTCATTTAACCAGATTAAGGGGCACACCTAGTGTAATGGCCTAAAAAAGGTGATTTTTGGGAATTTTTATTGAAAAAAAAAATACTTTATCAATTATTTCAAAATTTTAGGAATATATTTATACATGTTTCAAAAATATACAGTGAAATTTTTGAAGAAAAAAAGTAAATATTTTTTAGTTATAGTCGATCTCCAACGGCGCGAAAAACAAAGGTCCTTCACTGCTGCAGTGATTCCGGCCTTCTTCGTGGATGAAATCTAAGAAAAAAAATCTCTTTAAACTAGATAATATTGTCTACGATAATAAAAAAAATTAAAAATTGACAATATGTCGGCGTTTAAAAAAAATTGTCGAATTTTACCCAAAATTTTGGTCGTTTTTGGCCTGCCAAAATTCGATTTTTTGATCAGATCAAAAATCGATAGGTCATTGTACGCAGAACTATATGTGACCTGGTCTACGAAAAGAGGGCTTAGGTGTCAAAAATCAATTTTTTTTTATTTTTTTTTCAATTTTTGTTTTGAAACCTAAGCCCCCTTTTCGTAGACCAGGTCACATATGTATATAGAACATGTTAAAAAAATTTGATAGTGATCGGATCGTTTGTTTTTGAGTAATCACTCCAGCAAATTCGGAAAATGCTTTTTCGAGAAAAACGCGTTTAAGGATAAAATGATCGTTATCTAACTGCCGAGCGGCTACTCTTTTAAATGGCTGTAACTCAAAAACTGTTTCAGATATGATTTTAAATTTTAGTATGTTATTTTTAAAGGTATAACCTATTGAAATATGAAAAAAAAAAAAAATAAAAATCGATTTTTTGAAAATTTCACACTAGGTGTGCCCCTTAAGTTCGGGGAATATTGAAGAAACATTATTTTGAAATTTTTATATAAAAAAGGAAGAATGCCACGCAGGCCACCAGTGAAATTTGTGAAGTTTACGGAGGCTGTGTCAGTAGCAATGATTCGCTCGCATCCGTTCTGGAAGTTTCGAATTTCGATTTGCACTGATAAAAGTTTTATACTGTTGGAATAATGTCTCTAGCAGAAAAATAACAAATAGTGGTCGACCAATTATGTATTTATTAATATTAATATAAAAAAATAAATGAAATAAATTGAAGTTTGATTAGAAATACGAAAAGACTTTTTCGACTAGCCAATATTGCAGGCAATTTGATTGTTATACTACTCCTAGTCTAATCAATTTGGCTCAGGATGTTAACAACAAACACTTCATATAAAATTTTAATGTCATCTTAAAAATAAGTTCGTTTAAGTGGTCATGATGAGTTATAAACTCCGATTGGCTTTATTCAATATTTATATATACATTTATTTTTATTATTTTACCATAATCGCATTTTTACTAAATTTAATTATTATTGCAATATATTAGTGGTCTTGCGTTGAATCCTTTTTTGCCTTATCTGCACTCGTTTTGTTATGTATTTACTCTTATTGCAGCCAGTGCAGTTAAGTAAATAAATGTTCTTCGATACTTGCTTTTCATATTCACATTTGTATTGTATTAATATGAAAGAACAAAGCTGTTGGTCCTTAAGAATGCTGTTAGTTCTTTGTTGCAAAGCTGAGGGGAAATAAAATAAAAAGCAATGAAATAAGGTTATAGGGTTACAGCTGCGATGACGTGAAAAAAAGTCTCCGGCATGGCAGGAGTTCGACCGGCGACAATATTTTTTAATGCCAACAGTGCTAGTGGCGGTAATGGCTTTTAAGTACTTTCGAACAGAAAAACACAGCTCTAATTACATTTATTACATTAAACTGTTAGTATACAATTAAAGAGGTCTTGGCAAAATTATATTTTCATTTAATACAAAAATCACTTAAACTTTTGCAGTAGTGACTGCTTTTTAAAAGCTGCTAGGTACGAACAATATAACTTTACTACAACTTTACTACGGTTCAATGCTATCTTATTCTCAAAATACAGACAGACAGACAGAATTTGAGTTAAAATTTTAATATACATATGTACTCTTAATGTTGCTTTGGACTCAGAGAGGCTCGGTATGATAAAGCGAAAGGAACGAGTCTGAATCCCACACTATGCCAATAGAACGGTGTGTAAAAAATATAGAAGTTGTGAGAACTCTGTAATCGGTGAAGTTTTGAATAAAAATGTACTTCATCCATAAAATCAGAAATGTTCCAGAAACCGGAGGAAATTGATGTGAGTGATTTCGTTTTTACAAATCGAATGATTATCACATCAAAACAACTGTTTGCAGCAAAAGACATACATTCGTGTTCAAGTGATATGAAAATGCTTTGTCAGCCAAATGGAAATTCGTTATTGTCCTGAGATTATTGTGATATAATGACTTCGCGTTACAAAAGATTCTGGAAGCATATTCAGAATTTCACTTATCTGAAACAAATAGCACTGTTTCGATTTTTTGCAGATTTTTTTTTGCAATAACCATTGGACAATAACTCCACTTTCATTCATTAAAATTCCACTGCCGCATTAGTTAGCTGTTAAGGGGTTACATGGGTTTACGGGTTAAAAAAAATCGATGTTTTTATTGTCCTATTAAATTCTATATCACCTCTAGAATATTCAAGTTGATTCGAGTAATAGTTTTGGAGATACAGCCTTGAAAACTTATGCGCTCCGAGGCTACCTAGACTAGGTGCGCCGTCTTTAAACGCGTTTTTTTCGAAACTGTGTTTTTGAAATCGGTTGGCAAGATTTCATGAAAATTCCACATAGGTCTTAGAGATACAATCCTTAAAGACTTGGATGAAGGATTTTTCTCATTTACAACTATTTGAAAAAAGAAAAATGTCGCGAAATTTTCAATGAAATTTTAATTCTTTTGTAAAAATGTCTGTCAAAAATCCTATTTTCATTTTTTTCCTTCATCCAAGTTCTAAGTGAAGATTTTAACTAAAACACGTATTTTTTCACTTTCGATGATCGTGTAAAGAGTTATGCTGCAATCGGGGACGCATTTTTTCCGATGGGTCACCGGATATTGGGTCGCAATGCCCGAGCTTAAAATGTTTTTTTTTTTTTCCAAAAATTTTTTCCAAAATTTCAGTATGTTTTTTTAAATAAAATATTTAATTTTTTATAGAGGAAAAATTGTTGAAAAAAGCTTGTTTTGTACCCATATAATTAAAGCTTCCTGAATTTACATAAGGTGCACAGAACCAGTGCTAAAATCCAACAGGCCAGCGGACTCAGCCTGATTAGATTGGATAAAAGATAGTTTTTCTGTGAGCTCATTAGTTTCACAGTTTCCAGCGATTCCGCTATAATCTTGTATCCAAACCAGTCTCTCACTTTCCCTCCAACCTTCAGTCACCTCGTTATCACGTATGCCGTGAAGGAACCACACCTTATAAGTTTTTCGTTTTGAAATTCCATTTAAATATATGAATTCGATTTTCAAACCGAATAACTTCGTTTGTATGCGGGAACAAAATATAGATCATATCTGAGTGATACGATTCAAAACCGAGAGATGCTTACCCAACAAACAAAGACGGAAACGTAAAATTCGGTAAATTCGCTTAAACCAAAAAAATTGTACGGATGTCTTTGCTTGTTAAGATTAAAATTAAAATAAAAACTGTTTACAATTTACAATTATTACAATTTTTTAACATATTGTATACATCCACGCTTACTTCCCATATAACACAATTTTTAATTCAATTTGATTATATCACTTTCCAGTACACAAATCTGGAAGCAATTGATATAACGGGAAAAAACTTTGCATTAATAATTTTTTAAAAGCATCATCTTATGGCCAAAAATTGTCCAAATCCAACAAAAACTGTTGAAACCCCTAGGTAACGAATATGTTGACCCCATTATCTATAGTTGACTTTTGACTTTTGAAATATCGGTTAATATATGAGACATACAATTGAAATTCAGAAAGAATATTTTCCTGATAAGAGTAACTTTGCTTAAAATAAGAGCACTCATATATCTAATATACAGATTTTCGAACTTCCGGATGACTTTATACCGGATATAGTTGCCAATAAGTGAGTTATCTCAATGTGCGTGTTTTACTCATAACAGTTTATATTTGTACTTAAAATAGATAAAATTGGGCGAAAACTTGGCCTAGACCCCATATAATTTATATCAAGATTTTAGAACATCCGGTTGACTTTACTTCATATCATTGGTGTTTGTGAGGTACTTTATGAAACCCAGGGAAAATAGATAAAATCGGGTCAAATATTACCAATCACATATACATATTGTATATAATGATTTTCGTTTTTTTAACAAACTTTATGCGTCGGTCAGTGATTGGAAATTTGTATACATATGAGTATATATATATATACATATATATATGTATAAATAAAAATTACATGCCACATCTTATCCGGGGTAAACTAGGTGAGTCAAGTTTGATCCATCTCAAATTATTTCTCAATTACATTGGGTAATCAAAAAAGTATTTTCGTATTTTGCCAATACAAGCAGATGTCGTATATGGTATATGGTGTTGGGAAGGTGAGATTTCAAGCTTCATTTAACCAGATTAAATTCGTGGAAGTTGAAAAAAAGTTACAGCTATTAAAAAATGACTGAAAGAATAAAGAAATTCGGTATATTTTGAAATTTTTGTATAAAAAAGGAAGAATGTATGCAAGCCACCAATGAAATTTGTGAAGTTTTACAATGGCTCGCCCGCTTCCGTTTTGGAAATTTCGAAATTTCGATTTACACTGATAGAATAATGTCTCTAGCGGAAAAATGGCAAAAAGTGGTCGACCAATTGGTATATATATATGTTTATTTATTTATTAGTACAAATATAAAAAATAAATAAAATAAGTTGAAGTTTGATTAGAAATACGAAAAGACTTTTTCGACTACAAATATTGAAGAAGTTCATAAATAAAAAATATATATATTTCGGAACAGAAGCATGTGTTCAAAAACTAAATTAAAAAATACGAATTTTATAATTACGAGAAAAATGCCGGTTAAAAATTAAACATTTTTACACACTCGAAGCAGACACAAATTTGTAAGATCTTAACGGCTACGATAAATTTTCGGTGGTGCTGTCTTACTACGCCTTGTGATTTTAGACCTTGCAGGTCGTGCCGAAAAACTTCGATTGTCCATAAGTATGCGCTGTAAATAACTCAACCATGTATAATTTAATAAAGATTTTGACGAAATCAATTTATATAATGTATTTGAACAGTAATAATTGCCAGGCAATCTAAAGTCTTCTAAATCAAGCAAAGGCATTGTTGATGAAAAGCATAACTTTTCGAACTGTATTTCTAAATTTTCTGGATATGCAGGTACTTAGAATGCTATCTCAAAATGTTCGATTCAATATTTGTTTCCAGTAAACTTATGTATATGTAAATACAAATCCTCGAATTTAAAAATACATTATATACTAACAGTGACATTAATTCATTTCTATCGCAGTTCCATGATACGAAAGTGAAGGAACTCAACACAGCTGTTAAAAATTGTACACAAACAGTATTCAGTTGATGTAGCCGATAAATTGTACGTATAACTTATTCCCCGAAAATTCGAAATTCAACGCTTTAAGAATATTTTGCACTTTACACATTTGAAGTAGTGCCTCCAAAATTCGAAAGGCTCATGTTCAAAAACTTAATCATGATAGTCAACGGATTTCAAAAGAACCTTTCTTCTTCTTCTTTACTGGCGTAGAGACCGCTTACGCGATTATAGCCGTTTCAAAAGAACCATTTTCTCATTGATTAGATCGATAAATAAATATTTAAATGAGATGTTTCTGTCTTTTCGTCTAGCCATTCCTATATTCCGGTATAATCTGAAAAAATATTTTTGCCTCAAAGTCTATGTATGATATATACATTAATGATTTTCAAAATTGTACAAAACAAATTTTTTCCATCGAATAGATGAAAGCATAATGTCATAAAAATATTCCTGTAGCAAGAGGCCTTCTCATTTTAGCCCTTGGCATTGTTTTTGTTTAGGGGGCCTTATTTATGGTACGTGCTTATGGTACGTGCGTTGCAGCTCTATTAAGGGGTACATTCAGTGTGAAAATTTCAAAAAATCTTTTGTTTTCATATTTCAATGTTTATATTTTTAAAAATAACTTCAAATTGATATCACAAATAGTTTTTGAGTTATAGCCATTTAAAGGGTAGTCGCCCAGTTCAATCAGCTTCATCAGTTTATAAAGGGTGATTTTTTAAGAGCTTGATAACTTTTTTAAAAAAAAAAACGCATAAAATTTGCAAAATCTCATCGGTTCTTTATTTGAAACGTTAGATTGGTTCATGACATTTACTTTTTGAAGATAATTTCATTTAAATGTTGACCGCGGCTGCGTCTTAGGTGGTCCATTCGGAAAGTCCAATTTTGGGCAACTTTTTCGAGCATTTCGGCCGGAATAGCCCGAATTTCTTCGGAAATGTTGTCTTCCAAAGCTGGAATAGTTGCTGGCTTATTTCTGTAGACTTTAGACTTGACGTAGCCCCACAAAAAATAGTCTAAAGGCGTTAAATCGCATGATCTTGGTGGCCAACTTACGGGTCCATTTCTTGAGATGAATTGTTGTCCGAAGTTTTCCCTCAAAATGGCCATAGAATCGCGAGCTGTGTGGCATGTAGCGCCATCTTGTTGAAACCACATGTCAACCAAGTTCAGTTCTTCCATTTTTGGCAACAAAAAGTTTGTTAGCATCGAACGATAGCGATCGCCATTCACCGTAACGTTGCGTCCAACAGCATCTTTGAAAAAATACGGTCCAATGATTCCACCAGCGTACAAACCACACCAAACAGTGCATTTTTCGGGATGCATGGGCAGTTCTTGAACGGCTTCTGGTTGCTCTTCACCCCAAATGCGGCAATTTTGCTTATTTACGTAGCCATTCAACCAGAAATGAGCCTCATCGCTCATCGGACACGGACGCGAAACACATTTCGAACCGAACACTGATTTTGGTAATAAAATTCAATGATTTGCAAGCGTTGCTCGTTAGTAAGTCTATTCATGATGAAATGTCAAAGCATACTGAGCATCTTTCTCTTTGACACCATGTCTGACATCCCACGTGATCTGTCAAATACTACTGCATGAAAATCCTAACCTCAAAAAAATCACCCGTTACTTAAACATTTGTTTCTTCAAATAAAGTTTTTCGAAATTGCTGCAGTGACAAATCGAACACAAATGATTTGATCGTCATGAAAATTTCTGGATGTTCTGTAAATACATAATTTTGCATACTATGTCTGAATAGGCTTTTGATCTGATGAAAATACAATTTTGGCAAACAAAAAACAACCAAACTTTGGAGAAAATTGAACTTTTTTTAAAATGACGAAATTTTTGATTTTTTTATCGGCTTTGATTTGTACTGATAATATCTCTTAGTTTAACGAGAACTTTAAGTTACGTCCACGAAAAAAGCCGGAATCATTGCACAAATGTATCCTTCATAAATAATTAGAAGACAGTTACTTTCACAGAAGATAGAAAGCTGATACTTATATTGTAGGAGATGCTGTTATAAAGAGACTAAAATATTGTTTCTTATAGTTCGTTCTGATACAATATGTATTAAACATTGTTATAATTAATATTCTCTTCTTCTCTTCTCGATGCCTGGTTAGCCGTTTTTTTAACCTGAACTTAGCTGACAGATGTTTGCTAACCAGACATTAAGAAATCGGTCTTTAGATAGTCAGCTGTTTTACTCCAATGATTAGAACCGAAGCTAAAATTTTTATTTTTTTTTAATATATATTTTTTAATTTTTAATATAATATTTTTTTTTTTAATATATTACTTTAAGAGTTTAAATATATAAACTTACTCTTTAGTTTGTTGCACAGCGTCGGTCCAGTACCTAAAAAAGAAAAACAAAAACAGTATTAAATGTTATGATATAAATTCAACCGCAAGTGTGAAATTCTTATATCAGGTATAAGAGGCCTACGGGTAGTATTGACTCGATTGTATTCATTTTTGGTATTACTTTATATCATTACCATGAAAACTTGTCGTATTAGTTTCATTAATATACCGCTGAGATTAACCAGTATATAAGGTATAAAGCCAACCGGATGTTTGAAAATTCTTATGGTATGTATGTATATGGGGGCTAGGGGATATATTGTCCCGATTTTATTCATTTTTTGGGATCATAATATACTACCACCAGAAAAATATGCTCTCTATGCTTCATTCATCATTAATCTCATAGATTATCAATTTTTTTGTCACTTCCCTCTGGAGCATAATGGCTTTAATAGGTTGCACCATCTCACACTATTTAGGCTGTGGTATTTTCGTGTCGCAAGTGCTTAATCGGGTAATTCGCGCAGGGCTGACCTTCTCCATGTTAATCTGTGTCGGCCACATCTTTTGCTCTCTGCGAGTTCCAATGAAGTTGGAGTTTTTCCGAGAGTATTCTAGTACAGAGTGTGATTTTGTGCAGGTTCCTTTTTCATTAAGGTAGTAGTCTGGTAACTTGGGTTCAAAAAATCGATTTTTTTTTTAATAATTTGAAAGTACAATGTCTTGAGAATATACTGTGAAAAATTCAGGCAGAAATTCGAAATATTTCGGGAGTTATAACGAGTTTTCTAGAGCGCCTCGGAGTCCTCTCTCTCGGAGTTATTGAACTTTAATCGCGTTTTTCTGAAAACATTGTTTTTCTGGTCGGCCCGGGTTCTAACTTGTTTTCTACTGAACCGATTGCTTTAAAGTTTTAACAGGCTGTTCCACACACTTATAGTTCTTGTCGGAACTAACGAGAATTCTTTTCACCCGTAACGTTTTATTTTACAACCCTTTCTTTGCTAAAATAAAAGGACTATTTTTTTTTTTTTTTTGAAATTTAACTTCAGTAGTTCCGACCAGAATGACATGTCTATAGATTAAGAATAAACAAGAATATTTGATTTCAAAAAACATCAAGACCCAAGGGCCACCCACGTTCATTTTTTTCAGGTTCCAACTTCGAGTGACAATAATAATAATAAAGTATTACATTTTTTCAAATACATTTTTTTTATATTTTCAATATGTAAATGAAAGCACTCTAAGTATTCAAGAGAATTCATTTTTATTTTCCTATAAAAAACCATCTTCCAAAGAAGTCATGAAAATAGGCATAAGTGACCTTAAACTCCATAGTGCTTGACTTTTTTTTTTAATCTGGGCTAGAATATTCTGCATTTGATTCGTAGACCCTTGTTGTTGAATGCTTGCCGATTTTGAGTTATGGTGTTTGAGGCCAACCACGTTTCACTTTCGTACAACAACGTCGACTTCACGCATGCGGTGAATATTCTGATCTTCGTACTTTGGAAATTTCGCGAGCTTGCAGTCGTCTTAACGCTGCTTTTGCCTTGCTTTCCGATTGTTACAACATTTGTGAGGTAGCAGAAGCTGTCGATGAACTTAATTGAATGATTGTCAGTTTTTATTTTACTTCTGCTGGAGTGATATACTCCCCTGGCGTTTTTTTTTTTGTGGTGTTTATCTCTAGTCAGACAGTGCATGCCAGTTCGACTAGGTTAGTGACCTCTTCAAATGTCATCTGCAAAGTCCAAATCTTTGAGTTGCCGCGCTAGGTTCCATACAGTGCCTTTTTGTGTACGATAGTGTACTCATGAAGAACGAAGAGAAGAGAAGATAAGAGATGGTAGTTAGATTGTAGTCCTATGTTTGTGGTTAATCGATTACAATACTTGCGTATACGAGTATTATGGGGATTATCTTACAGGGTCCAGCACTCGAAGTGTAACCAACTTCACACCGCTTGCACAGCTGTCGCACTGGAATCAGCTGTTTATAAATTTGCTGAATGACAGTTCGGAGTATTGTTCAAAAGTTTACAAAACCGTTTTGCCAAAAGTGAACGCAAAAAAGTGATCAGCGATGGAATTCCAACGTAATAGTGTGATTACTTTATATTTAGCTGGAAAATCACAGCCAGCAATTGTTTGTGAGCTCAAACACCTTAATGTGAATAAAGTTTTTGTTTATCGCACCAACACTCATTACAATGACACTGGTACATATCATCGCAAAACGCCATAGAGGTGGTCATCAAAAGACGGCAACGTCACGAGAGATGGTTCGGAAAGTGAAGAAGCGACTTGAGCGAAATCCTCGACGAATTGCCAATCAAATGGCTAAAGAACTGAAAATATCCGACCGCAGCATCCGTTGTTTATTGAAAACTGAGCTCAAGGTCAAGCCTTACAAGTTTCAAAAGGCCTATGATCTCACATCGAAACAGCAACAAGTAAGACTGAGAGAGCTAAGCAGTTGCTTCGCTTGGCAAAAACGGTCAAATTCCAAACATTGTGTTTTTTGACGAAAAAATTTTTCCAATTGAGCAATTCGTAAACTCTTAAAGCGATAGGGTTTACTTGACCGACCGTTCATACGAGAATCTAAGTCATCGGTTGGTCACCAGGAGGCAGCACCCGCCACAAATAATGGTTTGGGCCGCTGTCACCGCAGATGGGCGCTCTCCAATTGTTTTCATCGAGCCGAGCATCAAAGTAAATGCGACATATTATCGGGAAAGTGTTCTGAAGGCTGCTTTGAAGCCGTGGGCAAATAAGCATTTTAGTCGCAAACCATGGACGTTTCAACAAGACTCAGCACCGTCTCACAAAGCGCGAGTGAACCAAGAATGGCTGAAAAACCACGTTCCGAACTTCATTACGACCACACAATAGCTCTCGAATTCACCAGATGCGAATCCAACAGATTATTCTCTCTGGGCCATTTTGGAGAGCAAGGTCCGAAGTAAAAAATACACCAGTCTCTAGATGTTGAAGAAAGCCATTGTCCGCGAGTGGGCCAAAATACCGGCAAGTCACAGCGGGCAGCTTGCGATTCGTTTTTTGACCGTCTCAAGGCCATAGTTAAGGCAAAAGATGGTCATATCGAGCAAAAGTGAATTGGTCCCGAATTTATGATTATTTTCACACATTTTGTACTTTAAAATAAATAAAAATAATTTTTCAAACCGAATTTATGGTTTTTTTTAATTGGTTACACTTCGAGTGCCGGATTATTTGAGAATCTTTTCGTAATTTTTTTGGGAGAATGTCGCCGCATGGCTTACTGAGTAGTAGAGCATAATCTAATTTCCGCAACGATTATCTATTATATTCATAACATTATTATAAGGAGAAAAATGTGATTTCTGTGATTCCATAAGATACCTCACAGATTAACCAAAATTTTCGGTTTCAGCCTTCAGTTGAAAATTTTTTGACGTGTCCTTTAAAGCACTACTGTATGTGTATTTGTGTTTGCCCTCAAAAATATAACCAAAGATAAAAGAAACGCAAGAAATTTATTGTTATATGAACTGTTCGCATGGTTGTATTCAGATTTCGTTCAATTCCTTTCGTTGTAACAGAAATATATCAAAATTTTGTTATGCAAAACCTTCTCCTTGGTTAAGCTGCAGGACCCTAGCCATCACGATGCAGAAATAATTATTTGGGAAAAAAGGAAGAAGAAGTGTCAAGCTATTTGTTCGGGGATACAAAGAAAAGCTTTATAGTAAATAATACATAAATCCAGACTCGATTAAGTAGTAATATATAACATAAGAATACGTGGAAATAGGAATGTTTGTACAATCCAATTCCACTATAAGAAATTTAAGAAATAATAATGTTTAAGCCAGTAGTGATCTTAATAACAAGAGTGCCTTGACACCTCGCATAATGCCACATGTGCATGACCGGCGAATTTGTTTACAATAACTCCACTCATATACTAGAAACACTTAAGCTTTTACACCAATGCACCTGTGCTTGAAAATTTATTACCATGTTATTATATGCACCGACAGACTAAAATGTATTATATAATAAATTAAATGCTTAAATATCTGTGAATCTATAGAAATTACGGAAAAGTTTTACTTTTTAAATATAACAGCAATCAAAATGGGTTCGAATCATATTTCGGATATATTAGTCTCGCATGAATATATGACTATGGAACAACAACACCAAATGCATCAACATCAAATCAATCCTAACATGAATCCTGAGAATCCAAGATCACCTATTGATTTACAGGAGGCATCATCACGGCCAGTACGGCGAGCCAGTCAAAGGACTACACAGGTATTATGTTATAAAAAAAAAGAATAAAAAAATTAACTTCGGCTACACCGAAGCTATATTATGATTTACAGGTGCCTTCTTAATAGTTAAAAACGATATTTATTTTGATTTTATTCGGAAAGTTGCATCCGATCTAAAAAAACTATGCGGAGAATGAAGTACTGTTCTGGACAATACTCCATTACCAAAATTCGTGAAGATATCTTGTCAAATAAAATAATTTGTTCGAAACTTGTAGCGCTGCTTGGGATAATAATCTATTCCAAATTTTGTGAAGACACCTGACAAATAAAAATAGTTGTTTATACAGGGACTTGAGTTTGATAGATCAGTTTATGTGGCAGCTAACAATATCCCATAGTGATACGCATTCGGTGATTCCAAAGAGAAAGCCAATTTTCAGATCGATATTTCAAACAATGGGATACTAGTTCATCCATATACAGTTAGAGAGACAGACAGGCAGGCGAACATGACTAAATCGACATAACTTGTCACTCTGATCAATGTACATATGTATACAACATATATATTATGTTGTCAAATATCTCCCTTCCGCCTTTTTGTCTTTTGAATTTCGCGGCTATGTATAAAGCGCTACAAAGCTCGTATCTGGTAATACTATACATCTTGGAAAGGTCTTGACATATTCTCCAAAACGACGCTATGCATGATTAGTTTGGATATTGCGTTCAATAATTATAGATGTGTAAACATGGAGTTCACTAACGCCGAAACCCGAGCTATTTTAAGGCTTTCCTTCGTTAAAGGCAAATACGCTAGAGGAACGTTCCGTGAGATCAATGTTGTTTTGGGAATGGTACTCTATCACTTCGAACTGCGGACGAATGGTTGCGACGATTCAGAGCGGGTGAAAACGACTTTATGGATAAGCCACCCGCCGGAAGACCTGTGACGAGGAATACCGGTCAAATCATGGGAAACATCGAGTTAGACCGGCACGTGGCATCTCGTCACATCGCCAAGAAGATTTTTACCATCTTCAGAAGGCTGGATACACAAAAAAGCTTGATGTTTGGGTGCCGCATGATTTGACGCAAGAAAACCTTCTGAATCGAATCAACGCCTGATATGCTGCTAAAATGGAACGAACTCGCCCCATTTTTGTAACGGATGGTGACTGGCGACGAAAAATGGATCACACACGACAATATCAAGCGAAAACGGTCGTGGTCGAAGGCCGGTGAATCGTCCCAAACCGTGGACAAGCCGGGATTGATGGCCAGAAAGGTTTTAATGTGTATTTAGTAAGATTGGAAGGGAATCATCCACTATGAGCTGCTTCCATATGACCAGACGCTTAATTCTACCATCTACTGCGAACAACTGGACCGCTTGAAGCTGGCGATAGATCAGAAGCGCCCAGAATTGGCCAACAGGAAGGGTGTAGTGTTCCACCAGGCCAACGCCAGACCACACACTTCGTTGACGACCCGTCGTAACATATGGGAGGTCGGATGGGAGGTTTTATCGCGTCCACCATATAGCCCAGACATAGCGCCAAATGATTACCACCTGTTCCTGTCCATTGCGAACGTCCTTGTTGGTGTAAAGTTGACCTCAAAAGAGGCTTGTGAAAATTGGCTGTACGAGTTCTTCGCAAATAAGGAGAGGGGTTTCCGCGAGGGGGATATAATGAAGTTGCCGTCAAATGGAAATAGATTATCGAACGAAACAGCGCATATTTGAACTAAATCCGATCACTGTAACACTTTTTATAAAGCATTGAATAAAGAGCAAAAGAGCGGAAGGGAGATATCTGACAACCAATATATATATGGGTAACTTTTTCCGTTCAAAACATACATATGTTTTGTGTTTTTTGAGTCAAAATATTGTAGATGTGTTTTCTTTTATTTCGCATCCATATATCAATACATTTTTCAGTATATTCTTTAGCATCAGATATGTGGCATATGACCCCATATTTCTGCAACCGGCACCTTCAATTAGCGGTATGCTAATATAATACGGAAGTATGTCGCATTATCCTTCTCGGTAGCCACTGTGACGGCATATACATATGTATTTATATGTTCATAGATCTTCAAAAACCTTCCTGAAACCACGTTGAAACTCATAATTTTTGACGGTACTCTGCGAAGGCGAACAATCGTCGTCTACACTATCCAAGCGATAATTGGTTTCACTGACCAAATTCTGTTCCAAAAACAAGAATCCAATCATCAACAGCAATGGATCATTTTCTATTTTCTAAAATCCGTAAACTTGGGCCCTTTCGCACGATGTTGAAATAAAACTATGTTTCGTATTCTTCCCAAACGAGAATGTACGACATGATAGTGACGTCATTAGGTGGTAAAGCTAAGTATTGATCGAATTGCGCGTAAAATAGGGTTTGGTGTCATACACTGATTTATTAAATATTTTCATTTCCCGGCTGTTTATAACTGTTTGCAGTTACATATGCATTTATTGTTATGATTTTATATTATATATGAGGGCACATTAAGGATTTCTGTGCTGTATGTGGGTTGAAAGTAAAGAAACTGTAGTTCATTTGTAGTTCGTGACAGTCCAGCAGAATGTAGAACAATTTCTTTCCCTTTGCATTTCAGTTAAGCAATAATAATTATGAGATGGAAATGACAGATTCAAGTTCACAGAGCGACGATACAAGCGGCGGTGGCGGCAGCAGCAACGGTGGCAGTGCACGCCCATCCAGCCGCGCTAGGAATTCCTTAACGGGCTCCACACAAAGCCGACGCAGGAAAGGCGTTCTCAATGCAAAGGAGCGTAATCTGCGGCGATTGGAGTCAAATGAACGCGAACGCATGAGAATGCACAGCTTAAATGACGCTTTTCAGGTAATGTCATGCAGTGTGTATGTCTTCATTCAACATATTTTATGTTAAGTACGAGTATTGTATGCACTTATGTATTGTGATGTGTGAAGTGTGGCAAGCGAAGCAACCAAACAGGCAATGAAGGAAAAAAATTTCGAATGCAGTTGATTATGTTTGTTTGATTTATACAAAAAAAAAAAAAAAAAAAAAAAAAATAGGAAACCCAAAAATATATAACTTTGCATATCTTTATTTATACCTTATTATATATTTCAGTCGTTGCGTGAAGTGATTCCACACGTGGAAATGGAGCGTCGCCTATCTAAAATTGAGACTTTAACTCTAGCGAAAAACTACATAATAAATTTAACGCATATAATTCTCTCGAAACGCAATGAAGAGTCTTCATTGGATTTGAATGGTGTAATTTTGAATGGCGCCACTACCGATCTAACCGGCAATGGCGGTATTGGCGGTGTTGGTGATGTTGGACTCGGCGTTGGTGTTGGCGTTGGCATTTTAAATCTAAATGCTGGCGGTGGCGGCAATAACTCTGGCCCTGGCCCTGGCCCTGGACCTGGGCCTGGACCCTGTTATGATGACGTTCTAACAAATGGCACAAATTCATACGATTGCGCCTTGGCTGCGGCAGATGTGGTGAATCAGCAAACTCGTCTAACCACCGCCACCACAACCATACAAATACAGAATCAAAGTCTCAGCCATATGCAGCCACAATTGTCGCAACATCTAATGCAAGCGAATCACAATCAATTGATGTTACAACAACCGACAACAACTACATTATTACTCAACAATGGTTTTGATGCGAGTGATAACAATAATAGTTATGATGAACCTTTTCGAGAATTTATATAAATGCGGAAATTCACAAATATACACTCAAGTTCGCTTCGAAGAATAATTACGACAATTGCAGACTCATTGGATAGTTTGGATAGGAAAGAGAGAGTGATTTGAAAACTTGTACAAAAGGTAGAAGCCAAAAACTTTCACGAAATTCATATTGAATAAACAACTTCTTGTGCTTGACCAAAAAGTATTAAATAATATTTTTTTCAATTTACGTTGCTTCGCATATATTTTTGAAATGATCAGATTTTTAAAAACTTTTTTCGTACAAAATTTTTCAAAGATAATTCAGTTAAAATCTTTAACGTAACTATCATTTTGAAAGAAAAGGTGAACTTAATCGGTTCTAAATTTTCCTAAATTTTATATAGCAACGTGTCTTTGGCTTCATTAATTGGATTACTGCAGAAAATATTAATTTATTTAAGGGGGTACTCTAGTCTAGAAATATTAAACAAAATCGAATTTTTTTTTATATTTTCAAAATTTAACTATTCAAGAATATGTCTACAAGAGGATTTTTCAAAATTCAAATTATTTTCGGAAGCATAGGCATTTTTCTGACTCGGCATCCAAACTGGTTCGGCCGGAACGCGAAACTTTAAACGCGTTTTTCTCAAAACTGACTTTTTCGGAACGATGCCCACGATTTCTCAGGTTCTACTGAAGCGATTTACTGGACCGATTTTTATCGAATCTTCTTTATAGGCTTGTCTATGGTTGGAACTAGCCCCATCCCAAAATTTTTATTTTTATTATTTTTAAAAAATTCGAAATAGTCAGAAAAAGTGATCAAAAAAATTTTTTTTCAGGCAGTCGCCAATTTGTGGAGAAAATGTTTCTCACTTTTCCGTAGTTCCGAAAAATATTAATTGCCTTGTTTTAACGACACTTTAAAAATTACCTGAAATTCATGCATCTAGACTAGAATACCCCTTTAAAGTCCAAATCTCCCATACAACTTTCACTGCACTTGAAATTATTCAATGAGTTTACTTCCATTACGGACTACTGTAATTACGAATTCGAAAGTTAAAAATAATGTATAGTATGTAGTAAAACTTGAGAAATGTTTGTATGTCATCTTAATAAGTAGTAAAGTTGATCAGTGTTATTAGATTTATATAAGTACTAAATGGATATTAGCATTGTGCAATAGCTAATTAAATTAACTATAAAATTGCCCAATTCCATAAAATGCATTTTTTTGATAATTGTGGAAGTATAACACCAATTTGTCCCTAAAGGTCGCAACTATTTTTTGCAGTTCCTAAACGTTCACAGCTTGGTATTATTATTTCTGGGCCTTTTTCGAAACCTTCCAATGGTAAAGTGGGTTTCTACATTAATTGTAAGGGTTTTAAAAGATTATCCTACCGACCCTTAATTTTCTTTTCTTTATTTTTCGAATATAGCCGAATTAATCATTGAGTAGCCTGCGCGAAAATTAAATAATTGGGTATTTTAGAGGTTTAAATATAAGGTTTTCAAATATCTCCCTTCCGCCTTTTTGCTCTTTATTCAATCTATTGCTTTATAAAAACTGTTACAGTGATCGGTTTTTTTTCAAATATGCGCCGTTTCGTCCGATAAACTGCTTCTATCTAGATGGCAACTTCATGTTGGCCACCTCGTAGAAGCCCCCTTACTTATTTGCGTAAAACTCGGACAGACACTTTTTACAAGCCTTTTTTGAGTTCAACTTTACACCAACAAGGAAGTTCGCCATAGACAGGAACAGATGGTTATCATTTGGCGCTATGCGATCTAACCTCCCATCCGAGCTCCCGTAGCTTCTGGCGAGTCATCAACGAAGTATGTGGTCTGGCGTTCTACTGGTGTAATACTGCACCCTTCCTTTTTTCCAATTTTGGACGCTTCTGGTCGATCGCCTGCTTCAAGCGGTCCAGTTGTTGGCAGAAGTTGGTACAATTAAGCGTCTGGTCATATGGGAGCAGCTCGTAGGGGATGATTCCCTTCCAATTCCACCAACACAAAGCAAAACCAGGCCCTCAATACCGTCTTGGCCACTGTTTGGGACGGTTCACCGTGCTTCGACCACGACCGTTTTCGCTTGATATTGTCGTATGTTATCCATTTTTCGTGCCCAGTCACCATCCGCTTCAAAAATAGCTCGAGTTCATTCCGTTTCAGCAGCACATCGCAGGCATTGATTCGGTTCAGAAGGTTTTTTGCGTCAAATCATGTGGCACCCAAACATCAAGCTTTTTTGTGTATCCAACCTTCTGCAGAGGGTTTAAAAAGGTTTGTTGACTAACTCCCATCTTCTGGGAGATGTCACGAGATGCCATGTGCCGGTCTAACTCGATGTTTTCCATGATTTGATCGGTATTCGTCGTTGCAGGTCTTCTGCCGGCTGGCTTATCCATGATGTCGTTTTCACCCGCTCTGAATCGTCGATACCATTCGTCCGCAGTTCGAAGTGCTAGAGTACCATCCCCAAAAACACCATTAATTTCACGGAACGTATCTCTAGCGGATTTGCCTTTAACGAAGCAAAAGTTTAAAATACCGCGAATTTCGGCGTTAGTGAACTCCATGTTTACATGTCTATAACTCTTGAACGCAATATCCAAACTAACCATGCATAGCATCGCTTTGTAGGTTATGTCAAGACCTTTCAAAGATGTATAGTATTGCCAGATACGAGCTCTGTAGCGCTTTATACATAGTCGCGAAATTCAAAAGACAAAAAGGCGGAAGTGAGATATTTGACAATCTAATATTCTAAAATATTTTAGTTGGAAATAGTTGGACATACGTATAAAATAGAAGTAGTAGTAATTAATTAATGATTATTGAAGGCCATATTAAAGATAATTCTGATTTAATTCCAGCATTTGGTTATAATAATTTATAAAAACTTGCCGCTAATATTGGTGAACTTTAGGAGATTGTAAAAAAAATTGTGATCTTCAGAGTTAAATGTCTTGGGACTTTATGAAGAATTATAGTGTATTGCACACCAAAATAAAGCAGATAAAAAATCTTAATAATATTATACGTGAGAAATACTTATACTCAGATAAGTATTACGACAATTTTAGAAAAGTGCTTCAAAATTAAAATGCTATATAAATTTATAGTTGGTTGTTAGCAAAATAAGACGAAAATGTTTATATAAGTAAGTTATATATTTGTTATTTAAATAATATTGAAAAATTATAAAACTGTAAATAGCTAAGATGCTCGTTTAAAGCATGTGAAGGAGATTTGTATGTGTGTACAATTGTAAATACAGAATATATAGGATTTTATGTATAAGAACTTAAAATCAATTAGCCTATTTTTAAGTAGAACTCTTAAAGATTAAACATCGAAACTAAACAATAACTAGAAAGCAAAATTAAAGTAATACATGAGACCATAAAGTAATATTCAATACTTCTCACATTTGTCTTTATAAGTACATAACTAAAAACACAATTTTTTTTAGTTTGAAACATTTTTAATTTTACACAATTATTTTTAGATTTCATAATTATTATAATTTCATTACTTTGAAGAAGTCCTGTCAATAATCCACGATATCTGTAACTTTTACTTTACTTAATCCCCTTTTACGGTTTTCAACGCAACTGTTTTTTGGTTGAAGATTTGAAATACTACAGTTTTCAACTTAACTAGTGAAAAAGCAATTCAGTTGAAATGTTGTTAAATTTCAACTTTTTCTGGTATTATGGTTTTCAACTCTGTGTCAGTGGGCTTAACTAGAGTTTAAAAATTTCTATTTTAGTAAAAATATTAATAGAAAATGGAACTATTATATTTACTATTTGGAGAACTATTTTATTAACAATTTCCAACTATTTTAATCAGTTAGTATGTACAAAGGCTTTAAAGTCTTTAGGCAGGCGCCCAATAAATTCAAGGAATCGGCCATGCACTTGAAACCATTGCGGAAAAACTTAATCATTATGAAATGTTGTTTCAATAATTTAAACCCCTAATGATCAAGAAGATAACGCAAAACCTTCCTCCAAACGTAAACGTCCTTCTGATGGAGATACCACCCCATCTTCTCTGTAAAAAATGCCCCCATCCAACATTGACCTCATTAAACTTTCTTCCACTTGTCCTCGAGGAGCGAAGCTTTCGTCTGCTCAGACTACAGAGAAAGCTGTAAGTGAATATGGTAAATGAAAATCTTCTCAGGATCCGCCTCCACATAACTCTAAGTCTGGTAATAAAAATTTAGTTGTAATACCGTGAAATAGTCAATTTTCATCTCAAGATTTACTACGGATAACACAGTTGATGACATAAAGTGTTATATGCACTTGTCAAAATTAAAAACGGACGATACTGACAATCGAAAATTTAACTTCAAATACGACAGAAATATTTCGTCTTTTAAGATCGACATATCCGCTGACAATTTTCCATTGGTGCCTGACAGCCCATATTGGTCATCTGGTCTTTTTCTGAGTGAATTCGAGTATAAACGTGATAAACCCACTGTAGTTGTTGCTAAAATGTCTGGAAAATCCGTTGACACAGACAACTGGTTATCAAAATGCTAAAGTTCTTAATACAAAACTTACTGATTTCTTTTTAAATAACAATAATTGTATTTTTAAAGTCGTTGCTTTCACAGAAACTTGGCTAAAGTCCCAAATTTTTGATAATGCGATATTCATTAGTTATATCTTTAGATTCAGAAATTATGCAGAATATATCTGATCGTCGTCCTGGGAAAACGTTTACTCAAACATTTCAAATGATGAAAAAAGTTTATGGTGATCAGTGCCTATCCCATAGTAATATGAATGAATGGTTTAAGCGATTCTAAGAAGGTCGTGAGGACTTCTGTGACGATCAGATTGTACACCGAGAGTTCGTCCCACCTGGCCAAACGATTAATGCTGTGTTTTACCTTGGTGTTATGAAGCGTCTTTTGTCACGCATTCGTCTTGCTCGACCACAATACCGTGAGGCAGGGTCCTGGCGCCTGTTGCACGAGTTATCGGTCGACACTTGTCACTGATTTTTTGACAAAAAACTCCATATTAACCATTAATCACTCACCCCACTCACCTGATCTGGCGTCCTGTGATTTTTACCTATTTGGGAAACTTCATTTGCCCATGAAAGAACACTGGTTTAAGGACATTTCAGCTATCCAAAAGGCAACGACTGATATTCTCAAGAGATTTCCAAAAAATGACCTTAAACACTCATTTGAAATGTTAATTGATCGGGCTAAACGCTGTATCGAAGCACAAGGAAACTACTTTGAATAAAAAAATATAACTTTTGAAAAATATAAATTTTATGTTGTTTTTTTTTTTTTTTAACAGTCCTGTTTCTTTTGCGAAAGACCTTGTAGATGCTGCATGCTTCTTTAATAAATAAAATTTACTCCATGGCTAATAATACTAATTTCATATTTGTTTTGGGAGATTTCAGTTTACCTTGTGCATCATGGAAATCTTTCGATAATTACATCATTTCTGTTAAAACTTTATTTTTAACAAGTTCTTAGATGAAATGTCGGAGTTGGGTCTTAAACAAATTAATTTATTTTCAAAAAAGTTTGGTAACAAGTTCTTAGATCTAGTTTACGTTGATAACGCTACAATATTCTCTGTTGCCCGATGTGATCCTTTAGTTCTGCCAGAGGAGTTCTTAGTTCATAATAATCACAAGACCTTTGTTCTCGGTTCAACTCTGCGAACGCTAATTTTAAGAAGATAAATCCCGAACTTTTTAAAGAAACTTGGCCAGATTACAGTGGCAATATTGAATATAGTGTCTCCCATTTGAATGAAACTATTTTAAATTCATTTGAAAGATATGTTTCGAAATGTGTTGTTACTCAAAAATAAATTCTAATTTATGGTTTTCGAGAGAGTTACATACTTATGTATGTATTTTTTATATTGTGTATGTATTCCGAAATGTGTTGTTACTCAAAAAATCAAAAAATAAGTTCCAATTTATGGTTTTCAAGAGAGTTATGTAAATTAAAAAAATTAAAAATCTCGTGTTTTAAACTTAAAAAAAAACTTGTTTATCTGTTGACTTTTCAAAATATTCTAAATTGCGTCGACAATAACAATTAATAAACAAAGTAAAAATAATATTATACGTAATCCAAAATTGTTCTATGGTTTCGTCAACTCAAAACACAAGATTTTTAATTTTCCGTCCACGATGAATACTATGTCCAGTTGCAATCACTTAATTTCTAGTATGTTTGCTGAATTCTTTAGGTCCAATTACTGTTCAAACTCTCCTAAAAATGCGTATCAGCACAAGCTATGTCCGATTTCTGTAAATAATGCACCCACAATTTCCGAAGTATACGTCTTATATTAATTAAATATGTTAAAACAATCATTTATTTATGTATGGCCCAGATATGATTCCCTCGTGTTTTCTTAAAATATATGCCAAATATATATACAAGGTGCGTTCCAAAGTAAACAGGACTTAAAAAAAAAAAACAGAACAAATGGTTTTTTTCGGCAACAAGGGCGTTCGCCATGGACAGGAACAGGTGGTTATCACTTGGCGTTATGTCCGGACTATATGGTGGATGCCATAAAATGTCCCATCCGAGCTGCCATAGCTTCAGACAAGTCATCAACCAAGTGTCTGGCGATGTCCTGGTGGAACACTCTTCCTTTTGACCAATTCTGAACTAGTTGTTGGCAATAGATGGTAGAATTAAGCGTCGGGCTATATGGGAGCAGCTCAAAGCAGATGATTTCTTACCAATTCCACTGTTTGGGACGATTCACCGGCTTTTGACCACGACTGTTTTCGCTTGATATTGTCATATGTGATCCATTTTTCGTCGCCAGTTACCATCCGCTTCAAAAATGGGTCGAGTTCGTTCCGTTTCAGCAGCATATGGTAGGCGTTGATTCGGCTCAGAAGGTTTTTTTGCGCCAAATCATGCGGCACCCAAACATCAAAATTTTTTGTGTATCCGGTCTTCGGCAGATGGTTTGAAATGGTTTGGTGACTAACTCCCATCTTCTGGGCGATGTCAAGAAATGCCACATTTCCGACTAACTCGATGTTTTCCATGATTTGATCGATATTCGTCGTCACAGGTCTTCCGCAGGCTGGCTTATCCATGGTGTCGTTTTCTCTCGCTCTGAATCGTCGAAACCATTCTTCCGTAGTTCGGAGTGATAGAGTACCATCCCCCAAAACACCATTAATTTCACGGAACGTTTCTCTAGCGGTTTTTAAAATTTTATTGTCTCTGACTCTTTGGGTTATGGATTTATCCCTCTTAAGTAGTTTTTGACAAAACCGTTATATATGAAGTGGGCTGGGTTGTCATCCGATCTCATTCACTGTAGGTAGGAGTTCTTATGTAATTTTTTCTGATCCTGTGATTCCATCTCGCCCTCACTTCTTTTTGCCAAGGAAGGTATAAAGTATCATTAAGATATATTATTTTTACCCAAGTTATCGCTTGCACAGACGGACAGATAGACAGTCAGACAGACGGGAATGGCTAATTCGACTCAGCTCGATACGCCGATCATTTAGAAGTATGTACAAAATACGTCTTCGGACGATTCTTTCTGGATTTTACTTCGACTTAGACTTCGCAAACGTGTTCATCAATACCTATTTTCTTATGCTTTTCTTTTTTTTTTTTTTTTTTGTAAAATCACACACCCAGATTTTATTTTACTTACAATTAATGAAATAATTAATGAACTATTGATAAGAAAAATATTCATAGTTAATAAAAATTGTTGTCAGTCAAAATTGCTTACGTGCAAACACATATACATAGAAAAATGCTTAGCTTCGCCTTGTTTAAATGTGTGTACAATCCTAGTTGAATAGTTTTCAAACCTACTGTAAAGGGATTAAAAACGTTGTATTCGCATATACTTGTCGGTAGTGTAAGAAGTAAATTAGAAGAATTAAGAGCATAATTTGGCTGGAAACGATGGTGGAAATATACGAAAATACAATTAAAAACGAAAGCTTAAAGAGAAGCTTTTTTCGAAGTGATTTATTAATATAATAAAGGAAAAACATCGTTAGTTGCTTAAACAACTGTAAATTGAATTAAGGAAACAGTGTTTTTAATTGGTAGGGCATACGCATATCTGCTGATGAACCGTGAGAACACCGCTGTGTTTAATCTAAGCGATCAATATTAGAACACGCCGATACTGGCACAATTTCACGACAATAATTTTATTTTCGTCACTTCACTACAAACGTGTATTTATATGCGTTTGCTTTTAATTATCATACTTGCTGTTTGATGCAGTAGTTAATAAACAGACCCTGTAGGAAATTATTCTACATATGAATATACTTATAGCAGCAGTACGAAAACAAAAAAATTTATCCGTTGCTTTAATTTTTGTTTTACTTCTCTTGAATGGACTATGCAACCATAAACATTTGAATTTGATGTTCTTTCCTTTATTTATGGGAGGCAAACGGCAAAAAATGGTTGCAGATCACCGCGTCTCTTTGGAACTCTGGGCCCTAAAAAATTGTCTCCGATATTTATAACTTAAGGTTTTCCTTATACTATGTATATCGAAAAAAGAGGCGAGTTATATTTTTGAAATACGTGGCACATCTCTTCCTAATGAAAGTCTATGCTTGTGACAAAAATGGATGAAAACACTCCAGTTCTGAAAATATTCGACGCAGTACTCACAGGGGGGAAGCAGAGGAAGAAGAAGACCTCCACTCCGTTGGCAGGACTAGGTGGAGAAGGACCTGGCTTCGCTGGGAATATTCAATTGGCGCCACGTAGCGAAAAGAAGAAACGACTTGCGTACTGTCGTTAACTCGCCTATAATCGAAGCCAGTGAAGAAGAATGTGGTTTAGTTACGAGGGCTGCTATAAATATTTCTGGCCTAATAATGAAAATAGGCATATTTATCAACGATTTTTTTTCGTTGGATTTGGCTCGTCTTGGAAGACCCACACGGTCGATTGCTGTTTTGTTTCGGGCTCATACGCAGCATAGATCCATGATTTGTCACCTGTGATGATCTTATAAACGTCTTTTGAAGCACAGCGATCGTATTTTTTCAGCATTTCTACATGACGGTCTTGCATTATCAGTTCACGTACGGTATCGATGTTTTCTGGCACAACGGCTGTTTTTGGACGACCTTCACGGAATTCGTCTTTGAGCGAGCGTCGGCCACGATTGAATTCGCTGTAACGGTTTTTCACAGTGCTATAGGATGGTGCTTCATAGCCATACAAAGATTTTAGTTCATCGATGCACTCTTGTCGTGATAATCCACGTCGAAAGTTGGGAAATATGATCGCACGAAAATGTTCACGAGTTAATTCCATATTTTGGCCGAGATGAATTTTTTAATTCCCTGTAAATAAAACAATTCACGATTAAATGACAAAACATGTTATGCTAAAAAATGTCAAACTTTCCAATGGAAATGTCAGATTGCACCTGGCAACACTTAGTGTTGCCTAGTCCAGAAATATATATATAACAACCTATGTATGAACATAAATGAAATTGGTCTAATTCTTGTTTCCCGTCTATAATGACTTCCGACTTTCTGTTTGACATTTTCCTCAAATACCTAATATATTGGAACGAACTTGGGCCTTTCTTACTTCTTTAATATTAAAAACAAAGACCCTAAACTGTTGAGCTCTACATTTGTGCCAATATACTAAATTTTTCCTACTGGGTGTGCATATGTGTATGGTATGTTCCTATAAGTTTCTGTCTTCTGTTGATTAAATCGACACAACCACCGCTATTAGCGCCTCCCGAGCTGCAATTATTTGGCGTCGTCAACGCGCCGAAGTGGGGTAACGGCAAAATCGATTCACATGAGAAGTTCTAAGCCTCCCGTTGATACGCTTAATACAGTTGGAATTTTAGCCCGATTAAAGTGTCTAAAGACACGGACCGTTCATATACCTAAGAGTACATACGTACATGTATGAGTGGTTCACTTTATAAACCAAAAATATTTAGGGAAAGGACTGTCAGAAAGGCGCTTTATTGTAAAGAGTAGCTACAAGAAACGTAGAAAATGAGCTATTGTTTTTAGTGCTTTCTCTCAGTGTACCTCACATGAAATTACAAACTTTGTAAAATGGGTTGTTAGGACTGTAATACACTCGTCTCCCATTTTGTTCGATCTTGTTGCATTTGTTTTTAGTTTCCTGCAGTTGTCTGCAGATTTGCTTACTCACAACGTAGGCAAAGTTTGCAGTATACTTAATTTTTAACAAATATACTTATACACTTAACTTTTGTTATACAACATCATAGCCAGCAAAATGCTAGCCGTGCCAATGTGACATAATAATTTACTCTCACCAAAGCTACTGAGGTAAGTTAGCTCTACTACATGGGCTGAAAGGTTTCGGGTGCTTTTGACAAGGCGCCCGACATTCACCGGGATGGGACTCACTTTCAGAACAAGGAGTATTTGTACAGGTACGGTTACGACGAAATTCAACTCAGCTGGGTTTTTCATAACACTCATTAAGCCATTACTATGCATCAATAGTGTTTTTTCATCTGGAAATAATATTTTATCTAGACGCTGAAGTCTTTTTTCATTGTACGCATGCATTGGAAGGAGGTATGGGCGATACCCTCTTCTATTGTCCAACATTTATAAGACTGAGTTTGAAATATCTTGGCAGTACTACTTTCGCTGTACTAGGTGAAATAGTCTATTTTCATATTTGCTTCCTCAGCCAACAAATATCAGACAGGATTTAAGCGCTTTGTTGTTTTTGTGGGTCTTTATGATTAATATTTAAAAATTTTAGTTAAGTCAACGGACCGGCGTGTCCAGCTGTCTAAAAGAGATCGGTTTTAGCATTTGTCATACGTTTAACCGTTTTAATCTAACTTAACCTCATATTTCTTTACTGTCGTAAACGCCACTCACGCGCTTAAAGTTGAAGAGAACTTAATCACTGTGGACAAAATAGTAAAATTTTTCCATTTAAATTTCGCGCAAAAACCCACTCGTCGAAATATTTTTTTCTAGGTTGGTATGACTGTCAGTGCCATCTGTGTCAAATGTCACATCAAAATTCAAAATGTTTAGGGAAGGTATTTGGTGTATGTACGCTTGTCTTTCTGAAGTACGAGTACATAAAGCACATTCGGCGATTCTTAGGATGAATGAAATTATTTAACAAAGAAGTTCCATTAAATTTTGTGTGCGGAAACAAATTTCTGGTGCCGAAACGTTCAGAATGTTGTAAAAAGCCTTCACAAGTACTTTTGATTGGTACAAATTATTCAAAGAGGCTCGAGAACGCATTGAACTCGAACCTCGTCCAGTACAGCCATCAACATCAGTTGATGATCAACACGTCAATAAAATGAAGAAATTGGTTCTTGAGAATTGACAATTAACAGTCAGATATCTTACTGCTGCGTTGGAATATCGGAAGGATCAGTAAAAACCATTTTAAAAGATCATTGTACCTTAGAAAAGTGAAAGCACGATTGATTCCAAAATCACTTATTTTTTTTTCGAAAAACAGCGTCGCGTTAACGTCTGTGAAACAATGATTTACGACTACCAGGCTGTCATGAAACGTATTATTACTGGCGATGAGTCTTGGATCTATGCTTACGACCCATAAATAGACGATCAATCGGTCGAATATTGTGGCAAAGGTGAGCCGAAGCCGAAAAAAACACGTCAAAGCAGGTCAAAAATCGAGTTGAGGTCTAACAGTTTTCTTCGTTTATCCAGGTGGTGCACTCCGAATTCCTTCCGACCGGAAAAACTGTCAACAAGGAATACTATTTGAGTGTTATGAGCCGTTTCGAGGATTTGGAAAAAAAATTGGCAGAAGTTTATTGGGCTAAGGGGGAAATACTTGGAGGGAGGCGACATAGATTTTGAAATATAAATTAAGAATTTTTAAATTATGAACAAAGTTTTATTACTTTTTACTCATAGTAGAATACGTAAAAAAAATGCATCAGCTAGCATTAGCTCCTCTCTCCTCTTTACTGGAGATGTTTGTACATATGTATGTATAGTATGTATATGGTAAAAGCTTGTTAAAAGACAAGTTGAAGTTTAATGGATGGTGTGCAGTCTTGAAAATTTTATTATTTTATATACAATAGGTTAGATACGAGGTCACGAAACTCAAACGCTTAAACGAAGCCAACTCAAGCTTTCTAGCAATTGTAAACAAGTATTCCAAGAAAAAGGCCGAAATCTATAACTTTATTGAATTAATAACACTCTGAAGTAGAAGTATAGAATTTGGATTTCTATAGGAAGTTCTGAAACTAGTGTGACGAATGTTTATAGTGCTTATAAAGATTAAAAACTCTTCAAGGGGACACTGCTTTGTACTGTCAAGAAAGCTGAATGAGTTTTCATTTTCATATTTTCCGGGTTAGAGTCAGCCGAATAGTCGCGTCTCGGAGTTACGCCGGCCAAGTGTTTCGAGTCTCAATTGCGCGCAGTTAAAAAGATGTCTATCCAGTGATTAAGAAAAGATGTTTCTGTATCCAAACCAATAGAGGGTGTTATTGAAGGTATGTATAACATATTATGTGAATTATTTGCTCTGAGTAAAACAAATGACTGTCGAAATCATATGTCAAACAAGAGGATGTATAACCAAATTTTTTCGTTGGTATTTTACCTTTGCCGACGTTAAAAGTTATGAGATTAATGGAGATGAGTGGTCAACTAATGTTTTTCGTGTCGGCTGCAGTACCATTTATTGATATTTCGCAAAATCTCGTGTCACGAGGTACCACTGCATTTTTATTTCGCGTTGTGTTCTGAGAGCAAGCTGCAGTCGGATCGAGTTTTTGGTCTTTTGGAACTTTCTAGCAAATATATAGGAAGTTTCCGAAGAAAATGACTTTGCATAGTACATTAAATGACTATATAATATATTAGGCACCCTATCATTGAATGGGCACCATTGCCGTCTGGACAACTCTCTATGGAAACTCAAGATTCTCGCAATAAGGATATCAAAAGATATCGAGAGAATTTTTCGCGGAAATGTAATAATTTTACGAAAAAATCACGTACGTGGTGTTTGAATCCAATTGGAAAAGTACCTAAAATGTTAAGTACAGCACACTTCTGCCATTTTGAATTTCGAAAAAATAATGTCATATTTGAAATTAGCAACCAAAAAATTACTATACACGAAGTTTCGATGCGATCGGAAGACTTTTCGAGTTTTGGCCAGCTTTTTGGAAAATCGGCCACTGTGCAGGGTGAAAATCGGGTGAAATCGGAAGAAAACCACGCTTGCTTTCTATATAACAAAATTTTAAATTCCATCTATTTCCTTTATTATACAGTACACAAATCAACTACACCAATAAAGTTATGGGAAGAAAACTTTATACAAGTAGTGGCCTTAAGATATATCATTTCTAACGTCTCAAAATGGTCGAATCGGATCATAACTTATCAAGCCCCAGATACTGAATATTTGGATCTGAGTACCTATTGTTGGCTTTTTAACGAAAATAGCGGTCAATCGCTAAGATAAACAATGAAACTTAGAGAATGTTTTTACCGGTAATAACGTATCCTGGGTGTTAAAAATAGGTAAAATCGGGTTATTGGTTCCCATAGGCAATTATATAGATTTTCAAAATCCGGTTGACTTTATACCATATATAATTAGTTTTTCCATCTACTGTACTACATATATGACACAATATGTTACGTATCTTGATGAAATTCAAGAGCCATATTTTTCTCATAACAATATGTCTCCTGTCGCCATAAACTTAATATGTATATCGGTTAATACAAGGAGCGTTCCAAAGTACACAGTAAATTTTTGAATCTAGCGCCCCTTGGTGGTGCCATCTATATGTAGACTGGTGCGTTAGAATCTGCTATCTTTATTGATTGTCCAGTGAGAATTTCATGACATTTCATAGATTGGAAGTGAAGTTATTGCGTTTTAAGTGTCAGTATGTTTGTGTTATCGGTGTGAAAATGAGCTTCGAACAAAGAGCCAACATTAAATTTTGTTTTAAAATGGTAAAATTTTTACTTATGATTGCCTATCCCGTAGCAAAGTTCACGAGTGGTTTCAACGTTTTCAAAGTGCGAGGTTGTGAGGACATAAGTAACGATCAACATGTAGGCCAATCAAAATCCGTGATCACCAGAAATTCTATCGAAACTGTGCGTGAATTCAAAAAAGTCAGCCGAAATCATCATTGAAATTCATGGAAATGGAATTGAAAATCTCCAAAACATCGATTTATCGCATTTTGACCGAACATTTGGGCTTACGAAAGGTGTCTGCACGGACTGTTCCGCACAAATTGACTGACGACCAAAAATTTCTCAGAATCCAACATTCGAAGGACATCATTAAAGAGGTCAAAAAGGACAAAAACTTCCTTTACAATATTGTGACTGGTCACAAAAAGTGAAGTTTCCAATATGATCCCGAAACGAAACGCCAGAGTGCTGAATGGAAGGCACCGGACGAGCCAAAACCCAAAAAATCGCGCATGGAGAAGTCAAAAGTGAAGACAATGCTGATTTGTTTTTATGATTCCAAGGGTATTGTCCACGAAAAATTTGTTGCACCAGACCACAACGTTAATGCGGTATTCTACCCTGGAGTTTTGAAGCGTTTAGTGCGCCGTATTCGACCCGAATATAGCGAAGATAAAAGTTGGCGTTCGTTGCACGATAATGCGCCGTCTCATCGATCGACGCTTGTGACCGATTATTTGACCAAAATCACATTTTAACCATTAACCACTCTACGTATTCACTTGATATGGCATCGTGCGACTTCTTCCTTTTCGGAAAAATGCATTTACCCATGAAAGGAAAGCGTTATGCAGCAGTAGAGGCCATTTAAAAGGCTTCCAATGGCATACTGGCGGTCATACCTGCCAACGAGCTAAAACACTCGTTCGACATGTTTTTGGACTGTGCAAAAAGCTGTATTGAAGCAGAAGGAGAGTATTTTGAATAAAAAAAACTGATTTTGCCGAAACACTTTGTATTAAAGACATCATAATGAATCGCAGAAGGACTCTCTATGTCATAGCAGTGAATGAATCAAATCAAGTGAATATGTCCCCAAACCTTTATATACCTAATATGGTGATTTTTAATAATCTCACAAAATTGACATTAATGAAACACAGAGAGTATATTTTTTTCGAAATTGGGTAAAATCGGGTAATATCACCTGTAGCCCTCATTTACCCAATGTAAGAATTTCAAAATTTCGGTTAGCTATATACTATCCCGGTCAGTAGGTAAAATATCCAATTCATTATTTTCTTGTCCCGCGCATAATGCGTTTATTTTTCACACAGCTGTAAATAAACGTAGTGATAAACTCAACCACTCAAGCTTCATGTAAGTACAAGTATGTACATATATCCATGTAGGATATCAATTTATTGGTGCATTAGTTAGCGCCAAAAGCAAAGAAGAGATATTTCACTCGTATGAATGTACCGATATGTACTCCTAGACAAGTAAATAATGCCTTTTTTGTTTGTTTATTTGCTGCAGAAGCGGAATGAAGCGACAACTCGACGGGAGATATTAACGAAACGAACAAAATGAATGCAGAAATTACTAAGCCAAGATGAGGGGTACAGTAATCTGATCAGCGGGCGGTAGGCGCAAGGTTGGATATCGTAAAAGTGGCAATGGTGGAAGTAAATAATTAACAAGAGCGCCAATAAAAATAATAACAAAAACAACAATAGCTTACATGCTTAAGGATCTCAAAACATTGGCTGATGGCTTGATTAGCCGCGTTGCGCCGGTACGCTTATGCATATCTACATATGTATGTGAAAGCAATTGTACGTATGTACACCGTACACTATATATGTATATATATGTATGTATGTATATCGTTCATGCGTTTGCTCATATGCATTGTTTTTTTTCAAGTTTTTATCTGATGTTTTTCAAGCTGATTTTGTTGCACTTAAAGATAAGGATGTAAACGCGACCACACAATGGATTATTAGACCAGTTAGCTTAGCTGAAAAGCGCACAATGAGGATTAAAGAAATCCGAGCATTACTAAATATGTATGTAGTTACATAAGTCTTTGTATATCTGATTGTCTTGTTAATATATAATAGTATTTCATAAACTTGTATCATTAAAGTAGACTTTAAAAAGTAAATATCCGTTGGTCCAGGTAATAACGGTTTGTGGATGTAATTTAATGGAACAGGCATAATATAGAAACAAATAGGAAAGGGCTAAGTTCGGGTGTAACCGAACATTTTATACTCTTGTTACTTGCAGGCATCAACGCCGGCGAAATAAATAGTTTGAAAAAAAAAATTACAATAAAAAATGTAGAAAAGGAATTCAGCATTGATTGTTCGACCAAACCGTGAATGGATTACAAGCAAATTTGAGTATTTTATTAAGTTAAATTATAGGTCATGGAAGCACTTAGTTTTATTTCTATATTTTATGCGCGCCTGCTAAAATTAAATTAAAATCAACTTCATCTAAGCCCTCAGCTCCTTCAGCGAATTTGGTTTTATCTCTTCGATTGACTGAAAACGGGTACCACGGAGCGACAATTTCAGTTTGGGGAACAAGAAAAAATCACACGGAGCCAAATCTGGTGAATACGGTGCTTGATCGATGTTATTCATTGCGTTTTTGGCTTTAAATTCGGTCACAATCGTGGCATAATGCAGTGGTGCGTAACCCTCACGCAAATATATGAATTTTTCTTCCACAATTCTGGTCGTTTTCCACAGATATTCTCACACAAACTCCTCAATTCGACCGAATAGCGCTCTTTATTGACCGTCTGTCCCTTTGGAACAAATTCATGATGCACCAAACCACAAATATCGAAAAAAACATGGATCATCACCTTGATTTCTTCTCGTTTTTCCCTTCTTTCCGATAATTTTTGGCATGTTTGCATGTTAAACTCATTATAATGCTCTCCATGAATTTTGTATTAGAATTCGCACTATCAAGCATGTCAGAAAAGAGACTTGTTTACGGCACCCTTTTTGAAAGCAATTCAGCTTTAACGGGACGAGTCGAGTTAGAACGCGTTTTATACCCAAAATAGGACTCACGCGAGATGTCTTGCCATCTCATTAACAATTTTTAAGCACCATATCTTTCACATTTTAATATTTTCATCAGTTGAAGAGGTCGAAGGTCGTCCAGAACGAGGCATGTCTTCAATGATCTCTCGAACGTTTTTGAAGGCTTTGTATTACTCGTAGACTTGGGTTTTTAACCCTTAAATGCATGATGATGTATACGAGTATATACATCAGTGTTTTCTTCCTTACATAATTTCTAAACGGTAACTCAAACACAGTACCTACTTTTTATTTGTATTAGGTGCTAAAAATATCTGTGTTGGTTTTTGAACGCAAACTTTCATGATATGACATTTCACTTTTTAATTTTAATAATTTGACAGCTTGGCGCGCCACTTACAAATACACACTTTGGCGGTAAAATTGTAATTTCATTTTGGTGGATAGTAAATAGTATTATTACGTGCTAAAAGTGATTTATAAGAGGATAAAGGTAAGAAAAACACATTACATTGATTTTATTTAGAATTCAATAAGATTTATAGTAAATACGAGCGTTATAATAGTGATGTAGAAATGCATCAGTATGCAAAATCGGCAAATAATAGTTTTGCTGTGGGTATAATAATATCTTTTTTATGTTTGACTTGTTTCTTATAAATATATAATTTATTCATATGAATTATATAATTATTTTTCTAGAATGTCCCGTAAAGTGGCGGATAGAGACATAGAACAACTTCTAGCGGCCTTAGAAGATGGAAATATATCTGAGGACGGTTTGGAAGATGAAAGTGAAGATGAAGAAACCTTTTACGCTAATGCAAGAGAAACAATTCGAGAATTGGAACACGAGGATGCAGAGGAAGAATATCCTACCTATATTGATCCACCTATGTTTCAAGATTTTCCTGGCCCATCAAGTCAAATTATTACTTGTTTACCCATGCAGGAAGGTCATGAAAATTTAGTAGAGTTCGATAAAAGAAAACTCATTTGGAAAAACGACAGTTTGTTTTATGACGAGGCCAAATTAATCCAACCAAGCACAACAGACTCTGCTATAACTGAACTTGATACACCATATAAGTGTTTTATGCACTACTTCACACCTGAGTTTCTTCAAAAATTGTTGATGTAACCAAATTATATGCAGTACAAGAGAACCCTTCAATATCATTTACTATTACTCTTGGGGAGTTGAAAAAATTCATAGAAATTCTATGTCAGTGGAGCATTTTCCTAGTGTACGCTCATACTGGCATTCCAAATTTGGCTAGGAACTTGTAAAGACCGTAATGCCGGTAAATAAGATTTGAGATGACTAGGAGCTATTTACATTTCAACGACAATAGTAAACATCATCCGCGAGATCATTTTGATCACGATCGCCTCCATAAGATTCGGCCTGTGATAGAACAGCTAAATACAACATTTCCATCAGTTGAAATAGAACAACGACTTTCTATAGATGAGCAAATGTGTTCAACTAAAATTGCACATTTCCTAAAACAATATTTACCTAATAAGCCTCACAAGTGGGGTTATAAGCTTTTTGTTCTCTGTAATCTTATGGGATACGCTTACAGATTTGAGGTCTATTCTGGACAAGAAGAAAAACAACACAAACCAGCCGATGAGCCTGATCTCGGAATAACAAATAACGTTGTTATACGTTTGGCGAGAGCTATACCAAGGATGAACAATGATATTGTATTTTTCGATCATTTTTATACATCCCTGCCTTTGGTTAATTATTTGAAAAAAACAGGGTACACAATGTGTGGGAACTATTCAACAGAACAGGCTACCCAATTGTCGGCTCTCTGACAAAAAGGAATTTATGAAATCTTGTATTCCGAGAGGTACTTATGAGGAACGAGTTTCCCATTCAGATGGAATAGACTTTTCGGCTACTGCATGGAAAGACAATAAAGCCGTCACTCTTTTATCGACTTACGTTGGCGCCGAACCTGTTGGAAAATTATCAAGATACGATAAAAAGACTAAACAAAAAATTTATATTCCTTGCCCCAAAATTGTGCAAGAATACAATATGCATATGGGCGGAGTTGATCTCATGGATAGCTTTTTATGACGTTAAAGGATTCGAGTGAAGAGCCGGAAATGCTATTTACGCTTGTTTTACCATTTACTGAACCTCACTGTGATCAACTCATTCGGTGCTTATGAAAAAAAAAACCTAACTGCTAAAGGTGTCCCAAAGGAGTAACTGCCTAATCTTGGAGAGTATCGAAATTGTTTGGCTGACACACTGTGTAATATAGGTATGCCTAGTGGTAGTAAAAGAAGGCGTCCTAGTACTTCCTCTTTAGATTGCGAGCTTCATATAAAAAAGCAAAAAGGTCCACAAGATCCGCTCCCGTCAAAAGATGTGCGCGTAGATGGTGTCGAACATTGGCCTGTATTTGCCAATCGATTACGGTGCAAGATGCCCAATTGTAAGGGCACCACACAATGGTCGTGTACCAAATGTAATGCACCGTTGTGTCTTAATCAGAAAAATTCCCAAATCGAACCAATACTGTTCAAGTCCCTATGGGGCGAATATGCGGACTCCAGTGTCAATAGTTGACTTTTTACCGAAAATATCGCAAAGTGTGAGATTTATGTATAATTGAGATTCAGAGAAAATTTTTTCCTGTTAATAGTACGACTGTATGCCCAAAATATATTAAATCGAATCAGTACTTCCCTTATACTATGTTCAGAGCGAAAATTTAAAAGATTAGATTGCATTTAAGCATTTCATAATCCAAAAGTGTTCTCACTGCCGTTAGAAAGATCAAAGAACAGCTGTTATTGTCATTCATGAAGTCACATCGCTTAATATTTATCAAAAGAAAAGATTGTCACATAGTATTTTGAAATAAAAGCCGTCTTCCGTCAGCCGAAATCGTGTGATTAAGTGTTGGTCTGAACATAGTATTAGCTCCCATATAGCTGATAAAAAGGTTCAAGTTCATTGCTTTACCAATATTATGGTGCGCTACTGTATTGCCATTTCAATATATGTACATAGTAACATCCCTGCATCTACCAACCATTTCTTTGAACGTCAATTCCATTTCTGCTTCCGTGTGACGTTTTCATTTTATGTTTTTGTAATGATTCTTTGCGCTTGTTTTTTGTGTTGATTGATACGAATTTTGTTTTCGTCACGTCGGAATTTGGCGATAACATTGTAAATATTATTTTCAACAAAAAAAGAACATATATTTGGTACGACAAGGCAAGTGATATTGTTTAAACTAATAACTAATTAAAATTTCATATAAACAATAAACTTACATCAAGTTATTTGTAAAAAGTAGAGTTCGTTTATAAATTCATGCGCCGGTATTCAGTTAATAAAAGCAAGAGGCACGGTATATGTACAAGAGCGCACTGTACGGCACTGTTTGCATAGGTATTTCTCTTAATCTCACCACCATTATTGTTGTTGTGTACAAGCTTGCCAAGAGTTGTAAATTTAAATCAAAACTACTACATTGATTCCCTTCAGCGTATTGAAATACATTGAATTAGTTTTTTCTTCTTTTTTCTAAAAATTAGTTTAAATTTTTATTTATTTATAAATGTTTTTAAATATTCTTAAGAAATTTTTGATCCGTTAATAATTTCTAATTTTACCAAAAAAAAAAAAATAGGAATTATTATTATTATTAATATTATTATTTTTATTATTCTTATTATTATTATTATTATTTTTATTTTTATTATTATTATTATTATTATTATTATTATTATTATTATTGAATAATCTATGAAATAATTTATAAAAGCTGCAAATACGTTTATTTCGAGCCTAATATTATGGGACTCTATTTACAATTACGAAATTACAAAATTAACCCGAGTCTTTTTATCGATATTTATCAGCCATCCGATACAAATTGTATTTGTTTTCTCATTTTAATAATTTCAACCGTATTTATAATTTTAAATTGCTTATTCAAGTGTGATACTCACACTACTTTATAACAAATTTGTTCTGAAGTTCATAGCAAGAGTCTTCAAGGATGTAAAATAACAACAATCTAAATTATACAAAATATTAAGTTGGCAACCATATTTCAGCTACCTTTGGTACCTTTACTTCACTTTTGCACAACTTATCACTTATATTTGGAGTCAGTTTTTTTCAGTCACATCTTGAGCAGCAAAGTGGTGAAAAGGATTTTAAATATTTTAAGTCCATTGGTGAAAAACAACAAAGTGAACTGCAAAATAAGATTTTTGTGAAAAGCAAATAATTCTTTTATTCAGCATAATATTTTAGTAATTTGGTGGTAACACAGGTAATACTAAACGAATACAAACATAAATAAATCTTTATACATACTTGCAAATATTTACAAGTTTGAGATGCGGGAATGTGATAAAAGCAGACAAAACAAAAACATCGTTGATAGGCGAATGCTCATATTCGCAGGCATACATATACACATACATACCATACATACACAGAAATGTTGAAATATTGTTAAATTATGAAAATATCTCAAAAAATTTTGGTATTTTTTCTAACAAAAAATTTTGGTGTATTTTCTAACAAAAAATTTTGGTAATGAAGTTGTTTAGAGTATTTGCCTGAATTGGTTTAAATAGAAAAACAATAACCGAACCAAATCAGGAAATTACTTTATATGTGTGTGTATATTCTCTTAAATATGTAAATATGAATGTATGTATGTGCATATGATCCTAATTAATTTCTTTTTTCGCGCCTGAGTTTGGTTTGTAAAATTGCTGCTTGGCTCAACACAAGGATGTCTATAGTTTTTTCTTTGTAAACTCTCTTCTGAATTGGCGGTATGATTAAAAAAAAATAATTTTTGCGACCTTCTTCGTTACGGGACTTAACATTTACCAATTTATGTTTTTAAATTTAATTGTAACTATAAAGTTTTTTGTTTTGTAGAGGGTTATTTTCTAATATATACCAATGAAAGCAATTTATTCAAAATGTTGACTGCCAATTTGTTTATGAGAATGAAGTCGAATTCATGACAAAAAAGAAAAAGAATAGGAGTATATTATTATATACAGACCATATACCTATGTAGACGAATTTTACATTTATAATTTTAGAGCTAGCATAGCATTCTTATTTTTAATTATCTCATGCGTAAATTATAAATTTTTCTAATAAACTGTCCAATTTCGATTTGAACTCGCTATTTAAGAAAGGTCAGCGTTCACTACAATGCATGAAAGACAGTACTCTCAAGAATACATATGTTTGTATGTATTAGTACATAGCATATATGTATGTGATATACATATGTACATTCATGCATAAAAAATGACAAAAACGTTAACTAATGTTTGTTTTCACCGTAGCTAAAATAGCTTTCACAAATATAGCGGTTTTCATACAAGAACTCAATTTGGATCGTTCAGTTTGTATGGCTGCTATATGCTATAACTGTTCGACCTATACAAATTCCTCAGAGATTATAACGATACTTTAGTTAATAGTCTATGCTTGATTTTAATTGTTAAATTTTTATTGCGGCTATGTTGTTGTTGTTTTAGCGGAATATACAGGGTAGGCCATTTAAAGTTGACCCATTTGTTTCTAAAAAAAAGAACAAAAGAAAACAATGTTTTTTGTTCATTTCAAAAATAATTTATTTTGGTCCAAGGGGATTTGTTTCAGCTAATATTTAAAAATTAGATCGCGTAAATGGGCACCTTTAGCTTTGACAGCTAAATGCACTCTTTTTTCGACATTTTCCATGACTTTGGCCAATGTTTCGGATGATATGGCGGCTGTTTCACGTCGAATGTTGGCTTTCAGTTGAGCTAAGGTCTTTGGCTTATTAGCGTATACCTTGGATTTCAAATAACCCCACAAATAAAAGTCTGGTGGCGTCAAATCTGGTGATCTCGGTGGCCAGTCAACATCACCATTTTTCGATATCAATCGCCCGGGGAAAAATGGTCGCAATAAATTGATTGTTGGTCGAGCTGTATGGCATGTAGCCCCGTCCTGTTGAAACCAGAAGTTATCCATGTCATTTTCGCGAATAATGGGTATCACAAAATCCGTTATCATGGCTCGATAACGCTCACCATTGACTGTTGTCGTGGCTCCATCATCGTCTTCGAAAAAATACGGTCCGATGATCATATTCGCGCAAACACCGCACCAAACTGTTACTTTTTGGTCGTAAAGAGGCTGTTCTTCAATTAATTGAGGATTTTCGGTGGCATAAAATCGGCAATTTTGCTTGTTTACGCCTCCATTCAACGAGAAATGTGCCTCGTCTGACATGATGAGTTTTCGCCAAAACGCACGTTGAGTTAACACAATTGAAAAGTTATTTTGAATATAAGGCTGAACAATTTCAGCGCGTTCTTTTGGAGTGTACTGTTCCATGGTATAAATTGTCTTCGAATGACGCTTCTAACGCGGTATGACATTAGCCGATTTGTCAGCGCTGTTAAAAGTTACAGCGTTGCCAGATGGGTCAACTTTAAATGGCCTACCCTGTATAATTCCCGTTAGGATGCTAAGGGTCATTTGTGTTGTCGTCGACGCCAACTAACGGAAGGTCCAGGAAACCTGCTGTTTCGACGGGGTCGGACCATAGGAAGGAGGGTATTAGATGAGTGGGGTTCGTAGGGCATGCAAAGAGGTGGTCAGTATCATGCGGAGACTCGTTGCATGCAGGACATACATTGGGTATGTCAGGGTCTATTCGGGATAAGTAGGAGTTTAACCAGCTACAGTATCCAGAACGAAGTTGCGCTAGAGTCACTCGCGTTTCTCGCGCCAGCTGGAGCTCTTCGTCTGCTATGGGTGGTGATTTGACTCCAAGTACGCCATTCAAGGGAAGGAGTCGGTGAAGGTGTTGATTTCCCCGCTGTGAATGGCGGTCAGTCCCTGTCGAAAGTCAGTTGCGTCTGAAGTCCGGTCGGCGTACTGAACGACGTCGTCGACGTAGTCAAGAAAGGACCCTTTGTTGCTCCTAGAAGGCGATTCCGATCCAAGCAGATGGTTCAGGGGTGATTTCTGCGAAAACATCCCAGCAGGAACCGCCTGGAGAGGAGTTCATTATGCTCCTTAACTGGGAGCATAAGCGTCTCACAGTGTAGGTGTTCTATGGGATATATTAAAAGGCATCCTGCCGTGGTCCAGAGTGCAGTATTTTGACAGGTCTGAAGTTTCCTCATCTGCGTTCCACTGCATCCAGGCGACCATACAGGTGCTGCGTAGTTAAGGACCGGCCGGCCGCTTGTCTTGTATGTTGCCAACAACGTTTATTTATCTTTTCCCCATGTGCTGCCGGCTAGCGACTTGAGGATTTTGTTGCGGCTCTGTACCTTGGCGATAATCGCGGTCGTATGGAAAGAGAAGGAGCATAGACTATCGAAAGTTACACCTAAAATTTTAGGATTATTGACAGTCGGAATTTTGACGCCGTCGACTGCAATATTAAGCTCAAGTCTATACTCCTTTCTCTAGTTTGTAAATATGGTTACTGTGGATTTGGTGGGGGAAAGTGTGAGATTCCGTGCAGTGAGGAAACGAGAAAGGTCGGTGAGGTAGTAGTTTACCTTCGAACACATGCCATCGATTCCATTGCCCGACGTCAATATCGTGCAGTCATCAGCGTACGAGGTTATGGAACCCCCCTCTGGTGGTTGCGGGAGTTTCGAGATGTAGAAGTTAAAAAGTAGCGGGGAGAGGATACCACCCTGCTGAACGCCCTGTTTAATTCTTCTCAGTTTAGATGTTTCGCCTCGAAATAGTACGGATGACTGACGACCGTTCAGATAGTACATGGTCCACCTCTTTAGCCATGGAGGGAGCGTAGTTTTTTCAATGTCCTGCTGTAGCGTTGTGTGGTTGACCAAAAGCTTTTGACAAGTCCAACGCTACGAGGATCGTTCTTTCGCAGGGTGGTTTCTGGTTAAGGCCACGAACTATCTGAGCGTTTATGACGCTAAGTGCTGTGGTGGTGCTGTGCACTTTTCGGAATCCATGCTGGTGGCTGGCTAGACACAGGTGGTGAGTGAAGGTCGGGAGTAGCGAGGCCTCAAGTGTCTTCACTACTAGGGAAGGGGAGAGTTATCGACGATAAGATTCCCCTTTGTTGGCGGGTTTCCCAGGTTTCAGTAGTGGACCCACTCTTCCGACTTTCCACACATCGGGTATTTGAAGAGTGGTCAGCGACAGGTTGAGGACCTCGGTGAGATATCTTACTCCCATCGAGCCTAGATGCTTTAGCATTAGCATGTTGATTCCATCAGGGCTAATGAATTTGGAGAATTTTGCTTTGTTGATGGCACCCTGAACATTCTCATCGGTGAAAGTGAGTGGCGCGCCTTCGTTTGGCATTTTGCGCAGCCGTCGGTTAACACATCGTTTAGCTTTGTCTACCGAAGGGTGCAGTGTAAACTGCCGGCTAAAGTAGTTCGCGAACTTCTTCGGGTCCGAAGAGGCATGACCATTGAATTGGACTTCAACTCTGTCGTCATGTCTCTTCGGGTTAGACAAAGCTTTGACAGTAGCCCAAAGCTTACTCACATCGGTGGAGAGGTTACAGGACTTCATGTGCTCTATCCATTTCGTCCGCTTATGCTGGTTTACCATACGCCGAATCTCCAAATTGAGATCCCTTATTCGGAGATCCCCGGGATGGGCATGGCGGAAGATGTCGCGCTCATTAGCTAAAACGGCTGCTTCGGCTGGGAAGTTGGGGCGGATTTCTGCTATTCTTCCAGCCGGGATGAAGCGAGCGGTAGCTGCTATCACCTTGCGGAATTGACGTTCGCTAATGCATACGTCCGTAGGAGTGGCGTATAATGGCTTTGTCCATCTAACGGTTGCTTTACCTCAAAATAATAGAGATATGGAGGTCGATGTCTGAAACATATAATTGAAATTTGTAAAGAATCCTTTTCAGATAGTAGCTAGATAAAACCAACCAACCCATTGCTCTCATCTAAACCAGTAGTACGCCAAATTGATTTTAAAGTATCGACTCGAATTTTAACATTTGTGCAAATTTGAGTGGCGTTTATTTTGAATTCAAATTATGGTTAAATGCGACGGCTTGCGGTCAGGAGTTATTGTGACCTTTTTCCACGAAGAAACCAACCTATTATTAGAAATACGAGGGCGGCTATATATGTATATTTCTGGCCTAATAATGAAAATAGGCATATTTATCAAAGAAAATGTTTCTTTTTGTTTTTTTTTTTCGTTGGATTTGGCTCGTCTTGGAAGACCCACACGGTCGATTGCTGTTTTGTTTCGGGCTCATACGCATAGATCCATGATTCGTCACCTGTGACGACCTTATAAACGTCTTTTGAAGCGCCGCGATAGTAGTTTTTCAGCGTTTCTTTACACCAATCCACACGAGCCTTTTTTTGAGCGATTGTCTAATTGTGCGGGATCCAACGAGAACAAAACTTTTTTACGGCCAGGTGTTCATGCAATATCGAATGTATGCTGGTGGGAGAAATGCATAGGCATGCCTCTATCTGAAGGTATGTTACATGACGGTCTTGCATTATCAGTTCACGTACGGCATCGATGTTTTCTGGCATAACGGCTGTTTTTGGACGACCTTCACGGAATTCGTCTTTGAGCGAGCGTCGGCCACGATTGAATTCGTTGTAACAGTTTTTCACAGTGCTATAGGATGGTGCTTCATAGCCATACAAAGATTTTAGTTCATCGATGCACTCTTGTCGTGATAATCCACGTCGAAAGTTGTAAAAAATGAAAAATGAAACGGCGATCTAACACCACCTTTGGAACACACCTTTAGAAGCTTGGTAAAGCAGTACCAGCAGAATTCAAAGCTGCTTGGAGGAAAATGAATCCTCAAAACCGTCGATAAGACGGTTTTAATTTAAATATGATGCATGAAAATCCCATAAATGAACGGGTAAATGAGAAAAGCGGACTTAAAGTAATATCTGCAGAAAACAAAAAAAAAAATCGTATGAAATAATTAGGTTTTTATCAAAAAGAGCACTTGTCCGCTAAAATCCTGCCATATTTTTATTGTTATAATGTATAATATCTTCGCATTCTTATATTTCCGTGTGGTTTACAGCATTTATTTACTATACATATGTATTTCTTAATGCATAATTGTATATGTGGATATATGGGAAATATTAGTTCTTTACTTTATCAGGTGCATATCGATTTTATTCGAATTGGGTCATGCAATTTGCCAATAATTGCTTGCAATAGAAGGTGAGATCGGAAGTTAACTGCTCGTCTCACTCATTTCATGTTACGGTAAATCGAAAATAGCATTGATAACTGAATAATTAAATACCGCCTGTTCGAAAGAAAATAAAACTAGAACACTTCAGTATGAATAGAAAAATGTTGCAGCTGTCCATTCTCAACTAGAAGGTTTAGTGACTTGGAATACTCACTCTTCCACTGGTAATAAAGAAGACGCGCAAATGTGAGTTAAAGAAGAATGGAATCACCACGTACATATACATATGTACATATGTGTACATATATATTTAATATTAATATAAGTTATTATTTTTACAAAAAAGTAATTTATTTTACCCTGCACACAATTTTGAGCATTATGTGTAAGTATGCTACTGTGCCCAAAAAAGGTGACATTTGAATTTAAACTGCGCCCGTCGAAGGATTTGATGAATTACTTTTTTTTTAGGTTGGTAGTGCTGTCAGTCACATTTATGTAAAATTTCATGTCAAAATATGCATTAGTGTTTGAGATCGTGTCGTTTTGTGAGCTGCTAAAAGTGAGTTTTTCGTTTTTTGCGATGTCGAAATTTGTTGAGCCAAGAATTTGCATTAAATTTTGCTTACGGAATCAATTTTCTGTTGCGGATACGTTGAGGATGGTGCAGAAAGCCCTTGGTGATGAGGCTATGTCTAAAAAAATGTTTATAAGTGGTATAGTGAGTTCCAAGCCGGCCGTGAACGTGTCGAAGACGAAGAGCGTCCAGGGCGACCATCAACCTCAACCGACGAAGCTCACGTTCAACAGATCAAAGATTTGGTGTTGAAAAACCATCGATTAATAATTAGAGATCTTGCTGATGAAGTTGGCATATCAAAAGTCTCAGCCAATACCATTTTGAAGGATGTTTTGGGCCTCAAGTGCGTCAAATCTCGACTGGTACCGAAAACATTGAATTTTTTGGAAAAAAGGCGCCGCGTTGAAGTGTGTGAAACGATGCTTTCCGACTACCAGAGTGTCATGAAACGCATTATAACTGGCGATGAGACTTGGATCTATGCTTACGACCCCGAAACAATCGAACAATCGAGCGAATGTCGTGCCAAAAGAGAGCCGAGATCAAAAAAATCGCGCCCAAGTCGCTCAAAAATCAAGGTCATGTTGACTGTTTTCTTCGATTATCGTGTTGTTGTGCATTACGAATTCCTTCCAACCGGTCAAACAGTCAACAAGGAATATTATTTGAACGTTATGCGCCGTTTGCGTAACGCTATCCGCATAAAAAGACCGGAATTGTGGAAAGACAATTCTTGGTTTTTACACCACGTTAATGCACCATCCCATACTGCCCTCGTAATTCGTAATCATTTCGCCAAAAAATCAACCCATACCGTTCCGCAACCACCGTATTCACCTGATCTGGCGCCGTGCGACTTCTGGCTGTACACCAAGCTCAAAAGACCGCTCCGGGGACACCGTTTTTATACGATAGAGGAGATTCAAGCCGCAGCGAAGACGGAACTGAAGGTCATCCCGGAAAGTGACTACAACCAGTGTTTCGAAGATTGGAAAATTGCATCGGGAGGGGATTACTTTGAAGGGAATGAAATTGATTTGGAAGAATAAATAAAGAATTTTCAAAATAAATTTCACCTTATTTTTTGAGCACAGTAGTAAGTCAAGAAGTAGTAAAACGCATATAAATTATTGTTATAGTCAAGAATTTAGTAAAATCGGAAGATTCGGGCGAGTGACCGCCGCAGTTGGCTCGAACAAATTTCAGCCGAGTCCAATTTTCTTTTACTTTTGGTAGCAATTGGGCCCGTATGTCAGCCTTCACATTAACCTGACAAAATAGTTCAGCGATGTTAAGGGGGTATTCTGGTTAAGAAGCCCGAATTTTAGGTATTTTTTTGATGCGATAAAAAAATCAAAAATTATTTTGGCTATCCATTTTTTTACATGCTTTTTATTGATATTCTAAGAATACAAAACATAAATAATATAGAAAAAAATTAAATTTAAAAAAACTGAAGGCCGGCGAAGTAGAGACTGTTGAAAGAATGGCCTTTCCTGGTGTGCAGGATATAAATCCTTTCCGTGACCTAAAATTAAAATTTATGCGAAATCCGTAAAGAGTAAAAGTGTAGTCATTGCACTACGAAACGCTTTTAAAAAAAAAATTGTTTTGGTACCAAATGGTGGAGGTTTGAAAAAAAAGTTTCGTATTTTCCCTGTTTTTTTTGTGGTTCAGAATTTTTGAAAAATAAAAAAAATTCTTTCGAAAGCTCTTCGTAGTGCGATACTATAATGTATCAAAAAGCTCTGTGTAGAATTTTATGGTAATCGCTTGAGTAGAACTTGAGATATCATGCACACAGTTTCTAGTTATGAGAAAAACGAGTTTAATGTTTAAGAACTAGTCTCGCGCAGTTGGAGTCGCGTCACAAAATGAGCTGTAACTCGAGAAATAATTTGGATTTTGACAAAACTACTATAAAAATAGGCAAAAAATCGATTTTTTTTCAAATTTCTAAACAAGAATACCTTCTTAAATGCACGACCTTAGAGTCCACGCCACAGGCCCCCAAGGCGAGATAATACGCCCTAAAAAGTTGCTTTGTTTTCCTCAGAGTATATATTTGTATACAAATTTGTGTTTTTTAAATAACGGACACCCTAATATTTACACATACCTACCTAACTTTTAATTTACCATAGACTGCTTATTTTACAAATCTAAATCACCGTTAAAGTTCGCCATGGGTAAAAATTAAGATCTTGCGACACTTTCACTCTTTCATTTGGGCTGTGGGGTGCGTTCGTGCAGCGGCAGCGGCTGAAGTTTACGATGGAATGGGGTCGTAGGGTTCAGGGTTGGTAATGTCCATTGTTGCCACGGCTTATACTTGCGTATTTGCTTGGCAGTATTGATTTATTTTTCGATTTGGTTCATTGTGTTTCCACTGTATTGACCACCGCCACATTTGCTCACCACATAAACCGTTTTTTAGTCGTCTATACAAATATACATACATATATAATATGTATATGTAAGTGGCATATGCCATAGAGTATAAGAATATACCCGCTTGCAGGTGACGGACGAGCACATTTGTCTCGTTAAAAGTGCAATTTACAGACGTGCCGTGTACTACCGCTCGCACATACTCAATCGTCAAACAATTAGAAGTGCGTTTAACTGCCAAACGAGGCAGATGTAAATAAAACTCGTGCGGAAACGGTCGTTCGCGCCAAATATAACGGAATATTTCGGTAATAAATATCAAAATATAACTGTCGTTTACGTACGCATACATACATATCTAAAAGTATGTAGTTAATGTTTGTAAATACTTTTAAATTTTCACTCTTTTCATTAATTCGTATTTTAAAAAAGTTTTTTTTTTTGTTTTTTTAATTTTACAGTTATTGAAAGTCTGGAACAAGTAAATAAAGCAAAATGGCTTCTGGCGGCTTAACTTGTGTGAAGTTTATTACATTTTTCTGTAATTTACTTTTCGCTGTGAGTATCTCATTTGTTTAGTTTCTTATTTCACCGTTGTTGTTGCTAATTATTTATTTAATATTTTTTTATTCTTGTTCGATATTCAGCTAACCGGATTGCTCATCCTAATTGTGGGTGCCATGGTGCAGTTGAACTATGCGCATTATTCAAATTTCGTTAGTGATCACATATGGACTGTGCCCATTATTTTGATTATCGTCGGCGCAACCATAGCATTTATCTGTTTCCTCGGCTGTTGTGGCGCCTTGAAAGAGAATAGTTGCATGATACTGTCATTCGCTCTTTTAGCGGTTATTATATTCTTGTTCGAAATCGGTTTAGGGATAGCTGGTTATGTTAAACATGCATCTCTGAGTGATATAATGGAGGAACAGTTCAATTCCACAATGAAAGAATACAACGAACGCAAAGAGAATCGTGATGCTTGGTCGCTTTTGCAAAGTGAGGTATGTATTTGCGAATTTAATGTATGTATGTAACCGTAGTTTTTAATTATTAGATTTTCGGTATCAGAAAAAAAATCATTAAAACGTTAATTGAAATTAAATAAAATTTTAATTTCCTTAAGTGAAAAATAGAAACAGTTTGGTGTTCACAAACAATCACGGCAGCGAGTTTGTGGGTAAAGATATTTTCGAGTGGGACGGTTCACAATATGAGGGCTGCTATATATATTTCTGGCCTAATAATGAAAATAGGCATATTTATCAACGAAAATGTTTTTTTTTTTGTTTTTTTCTTTTTTTTTTCGTTGGATTTGGCTCGTCTTGGAAGACCCACACGGTCGATTGCTGTTTTGTTTCGGCCTCATACGCATAGATCCATGATTTGTCACCTGTGACGATCTTATAAATGTCTTTTGAAGCACCGCGATCGTATTTTTTCAGCATTTCTTTACACCAATCCACACGAGCCTTTTTTTGAGCGATTGTCAAATTGTGCGGGATCCAACGAGAACAAACCTTCTTTTACGGCCAGGTGTTCATGCAATATCGAATGTATGCTGGTGGGAGAAATGCATAGGAATGCCTCTATCTGAAGGTATGTTACATGACGGTCTTGCATTATCAGTTCACGTACGGCATCGATGTTTTCTGGCACAACGGCTGTTTTTGGACAACCTTCACGGAATTCGTCTTTGAGCGAGCGTCGGCCACGATTGAACTCGTTGTAACAGTTTTTCACAGTGCTATAGGATGGTGCTTCATAGCCATACAATGATTTTAGTTCATCGATGCACTCTTGTCGTGATAATCCACGTCGAAAGTTGGGAAAATGTTCACGAGTTAATTTCATTTTTTGGCCGAGATGAATTTTTTAATTCACTGTAAATAAAACAATTCGCGTTTAAGTGACAAAACGTTCTGAGTGATGTTATGCTAAAAAATGTCAAACTTTCCAATGGGAATGTCAGATTGCACCTGGAAACACTTGGTGTTGCCTAGTCCAGAAATATATATGTATGTATAGCAACCTATGTATGAATTTTTATATATTACATAATACACAAATATATTTTAGAAACGCCTAACCAGTCGCAGGATCTCAATTCAATTTCACTATTATATATGTATTTTTTAAAAGAAACTCGAATATTATTTAATTGCCCTTATTGAAAAATTACCTTTTTTCGTCAGTTGGATTGCTGTGGAACCTTTGGACCTAAGGATTGGGAACCGATATTTCACAATAGCTCTCTGCCACCTGCTTGCTGCACGGTCATCAATTTGAACGAAGCTCAAGACTGTACGATTGTTCACGCCCATTCGGAAGGCTGCCTAAATAAGCTGCTCTCCCTGCTCGACTCCAAAACATTAACTTTAGCGGGCGTGGTACTCGGCGTAGCTGGCATACAGGTATGTATTCGCAAACTATCTAAAAAAAAACATAAATCAAAAAAGTTTTTTTTTACATTTCCAGCTATTGACCATACTTTTCGCCTTCTGTCTGTTTCGTTCGTTCCGACGCAGTTACCAGACGGTTTAAAAAACAGCATGTAGTCACGCTCAACATACACATATTAGGAGTTAATAGTTGAATGCTTTTTTAAATTTGAAATTCATACAACCAATACTCAGCCTGATATGTGTTATAAGAATTTATTTCAATTGAATATCAACAGTTTTTAAAGCGAACAAAGTAATAACTAGAAAAGTGCTTATAAAGAAGTAAAATTACTTATGTCGGCTACATATAACTGAGCACACAAATCACATTTTAAATTGTTACTTACATACTTATACAATATATACAGATGTAAGTATATGAGAGCAGCATTACATAATGTATTATGCAGACTTCAAGCTCCCCATATCACTTATTCATATCAGTGTTATAAGTTAATGAACAACGTCGTGCAGTTTATGCTCAACATTTTTGAATGACTAAGAGCGAATATGAACAATATACAAGTAATATGAATTTACACCTTTAAGCACATTTTTTATACCCATTGTATATGGTATCTAAATATATGTATGTACTGGCAATCATTTTTTGACGAAAGTCATTATGTAGTTTAGCACCAAAAAAGACATTAGCATTAATACGGTATGCATTTCACTTAAATTTTTGTATTTATGTATTTTCATCTATGTATGCATAAGATTTCATAATATCTGTACTCTTAGATTTCTTTATATAAATCTTGAGGAGGCTTTTACATAACTACACTACTTGCCCAGCCCATTTCGGCGGCATAAAGCATTTAAAGAAAATGCCAAACTCAATTAATTGTTTAAACTGGGAAAAATGTATACAAAATTTTATAAGAGTTTTATATTGAAAAGAAGCATAAGATGAATTAATACGAAAATATCTAAACCGAAATTGACGTAAACTAATAGCAACCATTAGCAATGTTTATGTTAGTGGTATTTTTACAAAAACCAATTTGTTTGCTCTTTTGTGATAGATTTATTTAACTCAAAACTTAATGCGATTTTGTTTGTTATATCAATTTGAAAAGGAACAAGTTTTTAATGAATTTTTCACTAATAAGTAAATATAAAACCAAGTTTTTGAAAACTGAAAACATTCCAATAAAGAAATTAATAAATTGTTTTTACAACTCCTTTTTACACTTGGTTATACAACGATCCAAATATTATATATATTTCTTTATTTAGAGTTTTTATTAGAAATAAAGTTGTTCTATATACATACATGATTTATGAAGTTTTTCAAAATTCATATATTTATAAATATTATTTTATTATTATTGTATTATTATTTTTTTAATTTTTTTATTTTTATATTTTATAAATTTTATAAGAGAATAAATTAGCACTAATCCAAAATGTGTAAAAATATATTTCGGTAGATGTATATATGTATATTATACAAACCCTATTTTGGTTTAAAAATCTGTAACATAAATTGCTGAAGTAGTTACTCAGTAGTCCAATAGCTCCACAATTTATTATTACATGTACTAGTATGTTACATAGATTTGTATTACTGAACAGTAGTTTTGTGTATTTATTGGCTTTATAATTATGTATGTATTTGTTAAATAATTGTATTTGTTTGAAATTATATTAAGTGTGTATAACAGATCAGCACTGAATAAAAATAAAGTACTCATACCAAATTTTAATACAGCGTATCTAAAGAAATTTTATTTGCTTTACTTCGAGTCACAAGAGTTATAAAAAACGCTTTGAACACAAAGATTGCCGGACACGCGAAATTGTCTTACCTGCAAATGTCATCTTGAAGCCAGCTTCTTGAATCAAACAACTGAGTACACAACTTCGTTGCTACCGTACTGAAACTGTTCACTTTAATGAAATGTAAATAAATTGTGGGCAAAAAATAAGTAATTAGGGCGATTCTTTTGTTTTAAATTGTCAATTGTTGTTATATGTAAATGATATATCAGAACTATTTTATGTTTCTGTTGGTAAAATAACGTTAGATTTGTTGGGGCTTAGAATAATTTTACATTTCACATATTAGTCACAGCACTACAGCTGTCCATTGTTGTCTGAAAAATTAGAATTGTTTGAATTTAGAGACAGCAATAACTGCCTTAGAGGGATGCTGTTGTCTAAATAACCATGTCCATAAGAACGTATGTAATTTTAAATATTTGAGAGATTCTGTCTGTTGTTTGTCATCACCTACATATGTATTTGTTCCATGTATAATATTGAAAAAAAAAAAAACTGTTATCTGAGCGTTAAAACTGTTGGAACACTATCCGAAAAAAGTTGGATTATTTGAAAAAAGTTGGATGAAGTAATGGCAATATTACGATTTTTCCGGCGCCGCGATTTGATAGTACGGATGGATAGAGGAGATCCTCAGCATTAAAAAATGTATACACATATACGGTCCTCAGACCCATAGTTTTCGAGATATTTCACTTTAAAGTTCAAAAATTTGTAAAAACAATGCTCGTTATTTCACTATGTTTAACCCACTTTTCACATATTTTTTAATTAATATATATTTAATTACACTGTACACATTCGTATTTATCAAAAATTTACACTAATAGTATATTTCTTAAAAAAATAAATATACTTTAAAAATTATTTTGCACATTCAAAGTTTCAATTGATTTGCGTGTTTACATTTATGACAAATAGCAGTGTTGCCATACTTTGTGTCCTGAAAATATAATCAAAAATGTGTTTCATATATTTATATGATATATTCATATTGACATTAAAATGTATATATGTAAAATCATTGAATAAGAATCAGTGCAGAAATTAGTTCGACACAAAGGAACTGTGAATACCCCGGTGTTCAATCGATGAGGGTTATTTTTTTTGAAGCGCGGCCGAAGGCCGCCAGTGCATAAAGTAGTTCGACACAAAGGAACTGTGAAAACCCCGGTGTTCGATCGATGAGGTTATTTTTTTTGAAGCGCGGCCGAAGGCCGCCAGTGCAGAAAGTAGTTCGACACAAAGGAACTATGAACACCCCGGTGTTTGATCGATGAGGTTATTTTTTTGAAGCGCGGCCGAAGGCCGCCAGTGCAGAAAGTAGTTCGACACAAAGGAACTATGAACACCCCGGTGTTCGATCGATGAGGTTATTTTTTTGAAGCGCGCCGAAGGCCGCCAGTGCAGAAGTAGTTCGACACAAAGGAATGTTATTTTTTTTATTTTTATTATTAATTAACATAAGATACAAAAACCATTTGTACCATTTTCTTTATAAATGTTAAATAGAAATGATTTTCATAGTTTTTTAAAACACAATATGTGGCAACACTGGTACTTGTAATGACATGTGAAGAAAAACAAAACAAAACAAAATAGGACTAAATTGCATGTAAAATTGTGGAACTTTAAGTGAAATAACTCGGAAACTATGAGTCTGAGGACGGTATATGTGTATACATTTTTAATCCTGAGGACCTTCTCTATCCATTAGTACCATAAAATCGCGGCGCGGAAAAACCGTAATCGTGCCGAAGTAATCACCGTGTCGGTCATCCACAAACACACAAATACAATGAATAGTATTTTAACTTATTATTTGAAGTTAACAAAAATATTTTAAAAACTTTCAATAATAAAATTGAATCTTCATTTAAATACCTTCACCCAATTTAATGGTTTTGTGGAACTTAAATTTAGGATATTAGGTTTGTTTTTTAACTGCTACCTGTCACTAGCTAGCCAAATTTCGGCTGTGTTTCTTCACTAGCAGAATAGAGCACAAGTTGAATGCGTAAGAAGCAGAAAGACTTGCTAGCTTCTGTTAGTGTAATTTCTGACAGTATAAAATAGCTCCAGCCATATAAAGAAACATCTTTTAAAACATATGTAAAAAAAGCGATATTTGACGTATTTGCTTTGATTTTGTTTATTTTTAAAATTTTGAATTAAGAAAATAAAAATTCTATTGATAGATTTTTAAACGTTGTTATTAAAAACAACATCATTATACTATCTTGAGTAATCTATTATTTTCGACAAATGTATTTTCTTGAAAAATAAGATTTCATATTTAAAAAGTATGAGTTTTAATTTTAGAACAATGTTTATTTACCATTTATATTATATTTAATCACTAATTGTTAAACATTAGCAATGTACATTCTCCATTGGTAATATTGCTAGCAATACAGCAATATTGAATTGCCTGTCGAAATGCTCATTTACTTTTTTGTTGTATCGCTTATTATGAAAATAATTTGCATTCTTGTTCTCTCCAACAGCTAGCAGGTATGAAAAAAAGTTACTGCTCCCATTGATTTATTAAATCAGCTGATTTATTACTTAAGAATGAACAACCCTGTCCACATTAAGTAAGCTTGCTATTGGTGCGCAGATGTCGCCTTTTACTTTGGCATCGATTTGTTTAATGCACGTTTACGTCAATCTAGGGATTTATTATGTTACATCCAACAATCTTTTTTATTTGACATTTTGCTGTAGTTAAATTTATATTAAAAAAAATTACGAAAATGAAAAATTATTGAAGCATTTATAAACAATATATGCGTTTAAAGTTCGTTTAAATTAAAATGGCGTGAAATTAATCGGTATAACTTATCGATAGCTTGGTCCATCGCTATAGGTAAAACTTGTCTCATTCCGTTGCGAATCCATTTGGCCGTCAATTGGGGCAATTGGAGTTTATAGAGTATTGTTTAAAAGTGAATAAACTCGGTTTTTCTGGCTCAGCTAAGTTATTGCCAACTTATTGAGGATAATTTTTTTTTAAGTTTAAGCTGTGATTAATTATACATATTTATATACATACATCTATAGTGAAATATCATTTGTAATACGATTTTTGTGTGGTGCTGCATATATTTTGTGTTTTGTGTGCAAAGCAGTAACCTTCATTGAAGTAAAGTTAAAAAGAAGAGCGACTGTTTAAGCCGTGCCAATTCGTATTGTGACGAGTTTTTTGCATTCCAATAGATCGACATCAGTAAAAGCTAAAACCAGTACAATGGAAGACTTGGGTAAGTCAAAATTCTTATTTGGGTGGGGCATCTTCTCTTGAAGCCGGTAATAAGTACATAAGACGATATTAAAATGTCTTTGATTTCTTTTATTTATATGTTTTAAAAACCCTTAATTTTCGTGCTTGGATTAGACCACAATATATGTATGTATGTGGTATATGTGAATGTAACAATTCTGTGCTGGCTATATTGCGTGCGATTGTCGACACGTAAACATTGACTTCCGCTACTTTGCATCATCAGCGAAAAATAAAACAATAACTCCCAGCAAACTTTAATGAATCTGTCATTGACAATATAGGGTGCTCTACTCGTTTGAGTGATGTAAAATAATTTTTGCAAATTGGTTACTTATTTAGCGGATGTTGTAGGTTCTACATAAACTAACTATTCAGATGGTTTCAAATCTTTGAAATCTTTGCGGGAGCCCCAATTAAAAAGAAATATGTACATATATTGTACATTATTAAAAATATATACATATGTAGTTTGTTATAAATGTATATGCATGCATTAAATAGACGCCGAAAATAGAAATGTATGTACCTTAATACATTTGTATGTACATACATATGTGTGTTACATGAGACATTTTCAAAGAATTATTATGACTAATCCTTTTATCCATCTTTATCAAAAATGTCGATACCATCAAAAATTTTTTTCTTCCTACTGTTACTTTACCGTTATAACACTCTTTACCGTCCTTTGTTTACCGACCTTTGTTGTGAAAGCTAATTTATTTTGACACATCGTTAAATGCAACTCATTTCACATTCCAGGAGTCAAGATTTGCAGTCATCGCTATTTGCGTTTATGTTGGAATTAGTCATCGTCATGCCGCCATTCCGTACTTACCACCCGTATCAAACGAAATTTGTCAAAAGTTACATACTTATGTCCGTCTTGACAACGCGGAATCAGCTGTTCTCTATGATTTTCATTTGATTAATATTTTGCATTACTGAATTTATATACATAAATGATTTTGTAGATCTCTAACTTTTAAATTATAATTTGTCATATCCAACTATTAAAAACAGTTTACCTATTTAAAAATAATTGTTATCAATTGTTCCTTAAATTTATTTTACATTGCGTAATTTATGTACACTGAAGTGGCATTGCTGAAATGTGTACAAATAAGAACAGATTTTTACGTTGTCACTACGGCCTTAACGGAAGAGGGAACGTTAGTCACTAACTGAAGCATGAAGCATTTTGCTTCGAAATTCCGTTGAAATGACTAATAAGTGTGTTATCACCAAGAAACTGAATAATATGCCTTCTGCAACATACTTGATACATATTGCATGTATGTACATATGTATTGTATATGCAATTATTTACCTACTCTGTGTAGGTAGATGCATAAGTATAACGCCAAAACATTTTAACATTCATATCTGCTTAAGAATGCTTTTGAGATATTTATGTGTGAGGTAGAACTGCTTACTTGATATGTAGGCATATACATAAGTATGTACATACATACATACATATTTAAGTATTTAAGAATATAAAACAGTTGAACTTTCCGAACTCGAATCACCACAACTCACAAAAAAGCTTCGAATTAGAGAGACTTCGAGCTATAAAAGTTTTTATTAAAACATAGATTTTTTCAAAATGCTGTAAAATATAGATTTATACACAGTTTTATTTATTTACTTCGCATAAAGTTTTTTGCTTATAAATGACTTTTCCATATGGGTGGAAATAAGCCTTGCATAAGAGATGAGTTAAATAGTTTTGTTAGGGGTTGGTATATATATTTCGCACATTCTTAAGAAAGCACATATGTATATTTTTTTCTTGTTTGTTTCAGTGAAAAGAGATTTTAATCTTTTCAGGAGTTTGTAGTGATCGTCAGTTGTATTAATATTCCTATTTAAATTTCAATTTAAAATGTCAATGGCGGTTGAATGATTTCTTTTTCATAATCCTCATAATTTTTATGGCTCTAGAAATCATATTCGTTGGCCCTGAAATATTTGATTCTACATACAATGTCATCTGTCCGGCTGAGCTAAACTCATTGTCCACCGCAATATAATCCATAAGAGGCATACCAGTGTGACGCATGAAAATTTAGGCGATTTTCGTGAATGAACTACGATCTTTGAAAAATATCAAAAATTAAGAAAATAGCGTAATTTTGAAAAAAAATTGTTTTTTTTACGAAAAAATTTGACGTTTTTTAATGCCAAATTGAAAAGATCGTAGTCCATTGTATAGCAAATGTATTCAACTATTCCCAGTTTCGGTCAAATTCTCGTTGAGTTATGATGTCAGCAATTTTGAAAAATGTTGTTTCGAGAAAAACGCGTTTAAAGTTTCACTTATATATGTATGTTTGCACCTCTGAGCGGTCGCTGTTTAGAACGCTACCAATCCAAAACTATTAGGATACGACCTTGCCGATTTCAAAGAATATTTTTGAATATATAAACTATCGAAAAGTAAAAAAAAAATTTTTTTGAAAGTGTCACACTGGTATAGCCCCTTAATAGTAACATTTGAAGGGATAAACATTCGCGGCGACTTTTACGTGGGCAGCTGTTTACAAAGTGCGATTTCTCTGAAAACTGACTTAGAGCAAAGCATGTCAATTTAAAAATTCGACGTGCGGAAGGAAATTTATATGAAATTTGATTTCTATTGCCAATTAAAAAGTACGAGTTATGGGGAACTTGGAGTTTAGGTAGTTTGAGTTTTTTAAACGCCATTGTCAATTGAAGAGTTCGTGTTTTTAAGGGGGTATTCTGCTTTAGAAATTAAATTTTGGACAGTTTTTTAAATTTTATTTAAAAAAAACCAAAAATATTTTTACTATCCAATTTTTATGGTGTTTTTATTGATATCTTAAGAATACAGAAAAAAAATTTTTCCAAAAATAATATTAAAAATTAAAGTAATTAGAGGGGGGAGAGACAGGTGTAATAAAAAATTGATCCTGACTCCTGGTGGTCTGAAAAAAAAAAATCAAAAGAAATTCTTAATCAGTAAAGATGCTGTTATAGTCCGGGAACACGAACTTTTTTTTTTTGTTGAAAAATGGCGGTTTTTTACGCTTTTTTTTAAATTCCTGAATTTTTTTTTAAATACTAAAAGCAAAAATTTTGACACGATGCCGGTAGGAACGATAAAGGATTATATAAAGAAGGTTCACACAAAATTTCAAGTAAATCGGTTGTATAGAACTTGAGATAATGCCGGTACCGTGTGGAAAAAAGTAGTTTCGATAAAAACGCGTTTAAAGTTTAGGAGACAATTCTAGTGAACACGGACCCCACCTCACAAAATCGGTTCCATCTTCCAAGGTCATATTTTGAAAGTCTAAATTTCAAATATATGAAAAAATCGAGTTTTTTAAAATTCTAGAGTCGAATACCTACCTGAGGGTATAACCTCTCCTGGTTTAAAGAATTAATTAACTTCCCCCGTGAAAAATTCCGTCTCCTCGCCGCAGTCTACACAGGACACTGTAAGCTCAGGAAACATCTGTCCAACTTGGGCATGGGCTCCTGTGCTAACTGCCGGTTCTGCGACCTGGAACAGGAAACACCAGCACACCTAATCCTAGATTGCACAGCAATCTGTGGAAAAAGGCTTAAGGCCCTGGATTTCATTTATATCAGCAGGGATCACATCACCTCACTGGAACTGTTCAGGCTGCTGGGGCTCTGGGAGGTCATGTGATATAGGAGAGGGCACAATAGACCCTAGGTCGCTGTGCAGAACCTCAATATTCTAATCTAATCTAATCTACCCCCCTAAGATCTTCAAGTTATAGAAGTTTGAGTTATGCAAGTTCAATTGTATTTCAGCTTTTAAATAGCTCCAGAAAGAAAAAAGGGACAGTTTCGAGAAATTCAAAAATTCTAAAATTATTATATTAGATTTCTGACACAAGTGCAACTATTTATATTACTATTAATAGATACTCTAATAATTATCTCTTCTCGTTATCCTGTTTTAAATATATATGACTTTACTTTTTATTACACTTTTTTAATTATTGATAAATTTCTGTGTTTTCTATAATTTTTTTTGTTTATTTAGTTATAAACTTAATAAAAAAAAATTAAAAATAAATTTCCAATATAAATAAATAATATAAATTTCGGTAACATGGTAAATGAGTAATATTTCATCAATGAGTTACTCATACTTCAGTGTCTTATAATTGATAATTATATTGGGCGACAGCATCTGACAGCATATGTATGTAGGCCCACTAAATTCGTATCAGCTGATTAGTTTTTATTGCAATATACTAAATAAGACTTTTATAAACAGAAAAAAAATAACTCTAGGAAAATTAATAACTTTTCCTTTAATAAGACTTTTTCCTAAATAAGATTTTATAAACAAAAAAAAAAAAAAAAAAAAAAAACAAAACTCAAAAAAAATTAAAACTTTTCCTTTGGTTTTACGCACGTAGTTTTAGAACGACCCTCGTACAGGGTTACGCTAAACTTTGCGCTGCTTGTTTTTAGTTGCAGTGCACCCACTGTCGATCTTGACAGCGAACTTAGCAGCAAAAGTGCAACAACTATGCCCAGATTTTGTTACAATATATATACATATATTATATATATAGATATATATATGTATATATTATATGTATATATGTACATATATATTCGTCTTTGACGCACTTATTTTCCTACTCTCCAACCGTAAGTGGTGTCAAATGAAGAAAGGGTCTTGAACTACTCAAGTGCGTGGTCGTGCTCACAGCTGCAATTTTATTGCCACGCAAAGCTTGCATTCATTGATGGGGTTATTGCCATTCATGTGTTTGTTGTTATTGCGGTGTTATATTTTGGTCGAAGGCAGAGCAATAGTTTGTTGATAAAGTTGCCGGTCGTCAACATTGCATTAGACCGACATCTACTCACACATTGTAAGTACATTATAGTGGAAAGTCTGTGGGCTGATGCCAACATCAGTGGGAAAGTGTTTTGGTTTTTGTTTTGTTTGCCGTCTCGATGCTTGTCAGTGTATTCTCGCCGTGCGCTTTTCTAACGGCGCTTATTGTTCATAGACTTCTCTCCGAAATTTGCTTGGCGCTCGGGTTCATTTATTCAGTCACTCAACGAAAGTACGAAGTCATACATACTTACATACATAGTTATGTATATGCCTACATGCAAAGAGTTGTCGTTGACGCTACGAAAGCGGTAAATGCAAGAGCGAACGCGGACGCAAACGCTTTCCGACATTACTTCATGCTGCCCGCCAAGCGCACACACAAACCGTGCACTGTGTGGGGAAGATAGCACACGGGCGTGGGGAGACCAATTTCAATGTGGCGTTTGTTGGTGTTAGTGCGTCGCTTTTGCGCTTCTACTTGTGAGTGGCAGCGTTTGGTGGTTTTGGTTGCGGCTAACGACTGACAACTGAGGGCAGTGCTAGCGTTCCTAGATAAGCGCGCACATCGCTTATATCGCAGCGCATCTAGCGCGAATTTGTAGTTGTAGCGCGCTGTGGCTGTGACTTTAAATTGCACCATAAGTTACGGTTTGTGAGTGAATATTCAAAATATGCAATGATTATAGTCAAATTGAGTCACTTATTATTTGTGTAGATTTAACAACAAAAATGTCCTTGTGTTAAAGAAGCTCGTGTGTACGCGTTTTGCCGCCCAAATGTAGTGATATAGAAAAAAATATATAATTTTAATGTTTCAAGTTCAAGAATTAATGAGAAGAGGCGAATATCAGCTTCAACGAAGTGCAAAAATAATTTCTCCACACAAAAACACATTTGAGTATACAAACAATTACGTAATTTGTAATGAAATCCGCTGAAGTTGTTAACTAACTTTGAAGATTATGTGAAGATTAGAACAAAAGTGATTACAGATGAGCTGGAAACACCGCACAGCTACATGTGTACATTTGTATATGCAAATACACAAAATAATATACGGTCAATCATACAAATGTACATACATATGTATGTACTCATTGAGTTATACAAATATAATATATGTAGAGAAATACTTTTAAAGCCTAGCTCAGTGCACAGCGTCTAATTAGTAAAGAAATTATTTATGATTTGCTATACACACACAGTTCTCCTATCCATTTTAGGCGTATATACATACCAATTAATTAAAAAACAATACAAAACGGCACTCTACAGGTTGCATAGTTTACCACTTCGTTTCTGAATTTTGCTACTCTCATTTGATAAGACAAAGAAAACAATTTATTTGATAAGAATAACACAACTAGCAACCCAGCAGTAAAATTTTCTAACTTCAAATATCAATCTCTGGTAATTATTGGCAACTGCCTCGACAAGCTTTACAACAAATACTACAAAAATGTTGCCAGCTTAAGGGGTTAGGGGTGGTCTGAATTTCCAAAAAATATTTTTTTTTGCATTTTCGTTAAGTTTAATATCTTAAAAATATTCTCTGAAAATTTCACGTTGATCCGATAATTAGTTTTTGAGTTATTCGAGGAATAACAAAGAGAGCTCGGGCACTTCAAAGCGCTAGTGTGAAACTTGAAAGGCGTTTTTCTCAAAACTAAGTTTTTTGAACTGGTACAACTGCAACTCGAAAACCGCTCAGTAGATTTTAATGAAATTTATACAGCTTTTAGAATACATAATAAAATCGAGCCAGATCGAAGGATTTTTTTTTTCAAAAATTTCGATTTTTTAAGACCAATCAACTGTTGGTCTTTTGGCAAAAATTTAGAAAAAAAATTCCTGAGGCCGCCATTTTGTTAATTTTGAAAAAAATAAAATAAAATAAAATCCTTTGATCAGGCCCAGGATTATCTATTTATAAAACTAATTTTTTTTTTGTCCGTTTGATTTTAGATGAATCTCCAAGGAGTTATGGTAGTCACCGCATGTACCTTTTTTTGAACAGGGTCAATCCAAAAAACTATAACTTTGGAATTTATGTTTTTTTTGAAAATTTCGTGACTTAGAGTCAACACAACCTACAATAATGCCATAGTACTACTTTTGTAGAATAACACGATTTAATAGCAAAAAAAAAAATAAAAATAAAAAATTCTGAAAATTCAAATTCTTTCGTGCCTCTGACTACCCCTAACCCCTTAATATCATTTCTCTTAACAAAATTTTGTTATAAACCTGTCATAATTAATTTATATAAACAAATCGAGATTTCGGTATAATTCAAAACTAAGAAAAATGTTAACTTCGTTCTCGCCGAAGCTGTAAGATTCTTCAAAAAAAAGTTTTCCATACAAGGGTTTGATTTTGATAGTTCAGCTTGTGTGGCAGCTATATGCTATTCTGGTTCCAACTGAAAAATTTGTTTGGGTACGGATTGAAGATAAAAAAGTTTTTATGCAAGAAATTTATTTTGTTTGTTCAGTTTGTATAGCTATATGCTACATATAATGATGCGATATCGGTTGTTCCGACAAAAGAGGAACTTCTTTGCAAAAAAAGCACGTGCGGAAAATTTCAGGTGGATATCTCAAAAACTGAGGTACTAGTTCGCGAGAACCTAAACACAGCTAGACATGGCTAAATCGACTCAGCTGGTTTTGCTAATTTTTTATATACATCTTTGAACATATTGTTTGGATCAGACCACTATATTATATACATTAGGGTGATTCAAACATTTTTTTTTTCGTTTGGTACTCGGAAAAATAGATTCATAGACACCTCTAAGTAAGCCTCTCCAAGCTTGAGTTCTTAATTGTAACGAGAAGGCCCTCCTTATTATTATTTTCGGAAACTTTTTTATTTCATATGAATTTTATAACTCAATAAAAAAAACATTATGAATGATGACACTCATATGTAGGTTTTCGGAGAGGCTTTCTTAGAGGTGTCTGGGAACCTATTTTTCAGAGTACCAAACGAAAAAAAAAAAATTTTTTTGATCCACCTTAATATGTATTGATGTTTGATGTTCTCGTAAACGCCTAACTTAATCGAAAAATCATAAGAGACCATTTTTATAGAGCAGTAAATTTCCTACAAAAATTCCATTCCTTAAGTATAGCGACAACTTTGCATTTTTGTTTTGCTGTTCATGGGATCAGAGTCCCATATTTTTGAACACTGATTCTTATATAAAATTTAACGAGGAATCGAATGGAAAGGTCAATTTTGAAAAATAGTTGGGGGAAAAGCACAAAAAACCGGGTTTTTGGAAAAAAATGTTTTTTTTTTTTGATTTTGAAAATTTTTTTTGATTTTGAAAATATTTTTAACAGAAAGCTGAGATTTTTTTATATAAAATTGGATAACTTAAAAATTTTTTTCACTCAATTTTGAGGTTGTTAAAAAATAAAAGAAAAAGTCATTTTTTTGTTTGATCTCAATTTGAAGTGCGCGCCAAAAAACAATGGAGCAACTTTGACCACTAAAAAGTTAACAGATATTTTTCTATTGGTCTATATTATGATATTCTAAAGTTTGGTCAAAATCGGAGAATCATGGGTACAAAACCATGTCGCCAATTGATGGAATGGCCCATATATATTATAGAGTTTCTGATGTTTCCTTCTGTGTAAATTAAGAACTTTTTCAGCGTACTTAATTACCTTTAAATTAATTAATAACTTTTAAACAATTTAATTGTTTTATATGCGCGATTTTGCTTTCCCTCAACCAAAGTGGTAAGGTTGAGGCACACCACTGAGCCGTTTTTTTTTTACTGTTTTTCTTCGAAGAACTTATGCTAAATGTCGCTACAAAGAACACTTTGTAATGTTGCTATAAAAAATGCCGGCAAATATTTATTGCTAAATATATTATATTGTATTTGAAAATAAAATTGCTGCAAAGAAAAACTTTCTCTACATTTTGGAAGTATAAAAAGCCACAAACAACACGAACTGACAACTAACACTCTTAGTTATAAATAAACAGTAAAAATTTATTCAGCGTCACATAAATTATAAACAATATAACACAATTTAAATTATAAAAAAAAATTTAATAAACAAAGTTCCAAATTCCACCATAATTTTTTTTTGTTATGATGAAATATTATTTTTTTAAATAATTTCGGTAAATAAAGATTTTTTATTTTTAAAATACAGTTAAACTTAATTTTTCTTTACATATAAATATATACATTTTTTATATGCTTTTTTTCGCATATACATATATGTATGTACATATGTACATACATAAAAAAGAAATGTTCTTTTTAACGTTGAGATAAGATATTCATTTACATTTTTGCAGTTACAATGACTTCGCTCTCTTTTACTCTTAAATTGAGAATTCTAGTATTATTTCACGGACAAAATAATTTACTTAATTACGTACGAACTAATAAATTTGTGTTGGCATAGCGGCAATTTTTAAATTGGTTTATAAATAAAGAAGATAATTGTTGCACTGCACAATGCATATACATATCTTCGTTATTACAAATATAAATATACATACAAGTATATGTATAGTATATATGTACATATAAGGAGCATTCCAAAGTAAACAGGACTTTTTGAACTTCTAGCGCCTCTGGTGGTGCCATCTATATGTCGACTGCTGTGTTTGAATCTGCTGTCTTTATCGATTGTCCAGTGAGAATTTCATGACATTTCTTCCATTTTAAGTAAAGTTATTGCGTTTTAAGTGTCAGTATGTTGGTGTTTTGGTGCGAAAATGAGCTTCGAACAAAGAGCCAACATTAAATTTTGTTTTAAAATTGGTAAAACTTTTACTGAAACCTTTCAATTGATGAAACAAGTTTATGGCGATACTTGCCTATCCCGTAGCAGAGTGTACTAGTGATTTCAAGGTTTTCAAGGACATAAAAATCGATCAACATGTGGGTCAATCAAAATCCGTGATGACCGTAAATTCCATCGAAACTGTGAGTGAATTCATCAAAAATTAGCCGAAATAATCTTTGAAATTCATGGAAATGGAATTGTACATTTTTAAAACATCGATTTATCGCATTTTGATCGAACATTTGGACTTACGAAAGGTGTGTGCACGCTTTGTTCCACACAAATTGACTGACGACCAAAAATTGCTCAGAATACAGCATTCGAAGAACACCATTAAAGAGGTCAAAAAGGACAACAACTTTCTTTATAATATTGTGACTGGTGACGAAACGTGGTGTTTCCAATATGTTCACGAAAAGAAACGCCAAAGTGCTGAATGGAAGGCACCGGACGAGCCAAAACCCAAAAAATCGCGCCTTAAGAAGTCAAAAGTGAAGACAATGCTGATTTGTTTTTATGATTTCAAGGGTATTGTTCATAAAGAATTTGTTCCACCCGGCCAAAACGTTAATGCGGTATTCTACCTTGGAGTTTTGAAGCGTTTAGTGCGCCGTATTCGACGTGTTCGGCCCGAATATCGCGAAGATGAAAGTCTCATCGATCGACGCTTGTGACCGATTATTTGACCAAAAATCACATTTTAACCATCAACCACTCCCCGTATTCACCTGATATGACACCGTGCGACTTCTTCCTTTTCGGAAAAATGTATTTGCCCATGAAAGGAAAGTGTTAAGCAGACGTAGAGGGCATTCAAAAGGCTTGCGATGGCATACGAGCTAAAACACTCGTTCGATACGCTTATGGACCGTGCAAAAAGTTGTATTTAAGCAGAAAGAGACTATTTTTGAATAAATAAAATAAAAATAAATATGTAATTGATTTTGCCGAAAAACCATTTCTTCCGTTTCGTTTTTAAAAGTCCTGTTTACTTTGGAACTTACCTTCAATACAAATTTATTTTGAAAGCTTGAATTAAATTGAATTAATTGGCTATGAATGCAAAGTCTAGTTTACACACTTTGAAGAAGATCGTTGTAAAGCGGCGTAAAATGTAAACCAGACCTGATAAATCATACACTCTTAAAAATTATTAATCCAAATCCCTCAAGTTTAAAAATATCATATATTTATGTACATATGTATAATTTGGGAACCAAATTGTAGGTATTTGAACAAAAAAATTGAATTGTCAAAAATTTCGTAAGAAGTCACGAAAATTAAAAAAAATTAATTTCCAAAGTTATAGTTGTTTGTGTAGACCCAGTTCCAAAAAAAGGTACTTGCGGTGACAACTTTAAGTCCTTGGAGATTCATCTAAAATCAATCGGACAGAAAAAATAAGCTTTATAAATAGATAAACTCGGGCCTGCTCGAAGAATTTTTTTTTTTCAAAAATTAACAAAATGGCGGCCTCAGGAAATTTTTTTCTAAATTTTTGGGAAAAAATCAACAGTTATTGGTCTTAAAAAATAGAAAAATCGAAATTTTTGAAAAAACGTGAAATTTCCAGAGAATTATTTTAAGATATTACACTTAACGAAAATGCAAAAAAAAATTATTTTTTGAAAATTCTAACTACCCCTAATTCCATAAGTCGTTTTCCTCAAATCAACTTGAAACGAATTTTTATGACTATAAAGCATTGCTTACAAAAAAAAAAAAACAATATATACAAGATTTACATTAGCTGTGCCCCTTAAGAACATCACTAATGGCTTTTTATGGGAATATGTGTTTGCAATATTGTTCCAAACCGTTTGCCCTCACTTGTAAGAAACATAATCCAAACAACACTTAACTCCGTCGGCCATTGAACTTAGGGAAAGTATGCGAAACGCATTAATTATAAATAAAAGAAGTGATTCAATGTATGGAAAAGATCTACAATTGCAACAGCATATTTTTTTAAAGAACTCATAAATCGGCCGCCAAGTATTGTAAGTAGAATGCTACCGTCTTTGCAGGGGCAGGCATACTTCTTCGGCTTTTTAAGTAGTTTTCATTGTACTTTCACATTGTGAATTTCATAAATTTTTAAGCTATCTTAATGAAACTTGGTACACGTGATCCCTGGTAAAAGGTGACGGGTTCGTAGACACGCCCACAAAATGCCATTTTATGAAAGTCTATAGTCTATAAAGTGCCATAACTAAGCAGTAAGTCTAGATATGAAACTGTAATTTGGCGCAAAGAATGACAGTAGCAAGAAGAACCTGTGGACTAAAAATATGAAAAAATGAGCATAAAAGACTCAATTTATAGTACATATCCCCTTAACCACTTAAGATTCAATATCCGAAGTCACTCAGTACAAATTTCGTAAGCAATCCTACAGACACTGTAAAAATTGATGAAATCGGGTGATAACTCCGCCCATTCCCAATATAACGGCTCTGGTATAAACTACCAAAAATGCGATAAATTAATAACTAAATGCTTCAGAAACATTAAATTTTACACCTATGGAAATTGGACGATGTGCGTGGGGCGGCCCACATTTCGGTGAAAGTGCATATCTTAGACCCTACTCGGCCGATCTCGACTAAATTTAGAATAGTATATACTAAATTTATTCGAGATCTGAACATTCCTATCTTCCAGTGCGAAAATGAGCGAAATTTTACGGCATTTACGTGGCGGTTCCCAATCCCAGCGAACAACCCTGTGTAGGGGATGTTTCGCCTTCTCACTTTATGTAGCTCGCCTTTATACGGATGTTCTTAGGCTATCCAGAGGATACTTGGTCAAAGACCGGAAGTCATGGCCTGCTTGAGCCATATGTAAAAGACTCGTTTCTGGCCACTCCCAAGTGAATGGCGATCGGAGAACTTTCCTCAATTGCATGAACATACATATATCTACACATGACTATCCTCTACTTTCGTACTTGTTTTTCATTAAAAGTAGATTAAAGTATAAATTTTCTTATTTTGTTGAGTGTTTTCTAAAGTTCCCAACGCTGTGCTTTAAAATTCCATCAATAAAATATGAAATTGTTAATAAAATTTTTGAAAGCAAAATGTGTTCGAAAAGCGCTTTACATTGCTGTGTTTGACGCCATCTTAAACTCCACGAAGAAAGAGGGATTCCACTTTTAAGTATTTAGTATCGCCTTCACATCCAACCCCATCAAATTTTCTCGCTTAATACGATATATAGTATATATTTTTTGTTATTTGTCAATATAAATAAACAAGTAAATTTATACGAATGTCTGCGCATTCGTTGCAACTATTGCTATATTTAGCTACAGAGTGCTAAAAATATGCGCGCACATCGAATAAACTGCATGACAAGAAAAAACGTTAACTTCGGTTGCACTGAAGCCTTAATACCCTACACAAGTTCATTCTTGCAGCATAAGAGGATATAAGTAAACAATTCTTTATCCTAATTTTGAACGATCAGCTTGAGTCAGAACTATTGTATTAGCCACAGTGGTCCAATTTAATAATTTATTCAAAAATTGTATCAATAAAGGGGGTGTTCTGGTCTAGAAATTAAAGTTTGGCCAGTTTTTTTGAATTTTATTTAAAAAAAAAAAATATTTTTACTATCCATTTTTTATGATGTTTTTATTGATAACTTAAAAACACAGAAAAAAAAAATAAAATTAATTCAAAATTAAAATTTTAATTAAATTATTAAAATAATTAGAGGGGGTAGGGGGGTGAGACAGGTGTAAAAAAATGGCGCATCCTGGTGACATTGATCCTGACTCTCCTGGTGGTCTGAAAAAAAAAATCAAAAGAAATTCTTAATCAGTAAGGATGCTGTTATAGTCCCTACCTCAGGGAACACGAAAACAATTTTTTTTGAAAATAAAAATCATCTTTTACATTTTAGTTTCGAGAAAAACGCGTTTAAAGTTTTACGTTATACGATATTCGTTCAACCGGTCTAGTTGCCACGTCACTAAAATGGCTATAACTTTAAAAATAATTTGAGTTTTGAAAAATCCTTTTAGGGGGATATGTTTGAATATCAAAACTGTCGAATTATAAATTTTTTTTTCGATTTTTTTTAAATTTCTAGAGTAGAATACCCCCTTAACTTGGGCAATAAATTTTGCCAAATTTCGTACAAACACCTAGTCAAGTAAAAACCAAAGAAGACCTTGAGCTTAATCGGTCAAATTGTATGGCAGCTATATGCTACAGTTGTCCGATCTGAACAATTTAAACAAAATTTGTAGGCCTTGTATAATAATCTATGCCAAGGTCTCGTAAAGTTAACAACAAAGTTTTTCCTACAGTGACTTGAGTTTGATCATTCGTTTGTATGTCAGCTTTATTCTATAGTGATTCTATATCTGCGATTCCGACAAGGGGGAAAGGACGAATGAAAAATTTAAGAGCGATACTTCAAAAATTGAAGTACTTCATATATATAAAGATACATATATACGACCAAACACATAGACATCGGTAAATCGACGTTTCTGGTTGTTCCAAAGCTCGTGGAAATCTTAACATACCCGGCTTAGGGTGTAAAAATATGCGTTTGATATTATATATATGTATGTATATATATATCTAAGTATGCACACAATGTGCAATATATGTGTATGTAATACAGCTATTTCAAACCACTTACATTTCCGTCTAGCATTGCCAGAAAATACGCAGTCGACGAAAGATTGACACTTCTCGGCGAAAGTGAAAGAGCGCGAAGGGGCTGAAAGTGTCAGAAAAGCGTACAATTGCATTTTCTAGCAATGGAAAGTGTAAAAATAGTGAAGTAATTACACTTGACTACATATGCACATACATATGTCTAAGCTATTTGTATATGGTATGTATAGTATAGTATGAATACGTGAGGGTAGCTCAATAAGTGGCGACAACGGTTTTAGAATTTCTTATAGCCTTTTCGCACAAGAGTTATAATCCATCAATTAACAGATTTTTGCTCGGCTAAAGCTCTAATTTAGATCGATTTATCATACAAAATAAAAATCTTATTTTGCTACATTAATTCTTAATCGAATTGAAATCGAATTGAAACTGAAATGCAACTTTGTGGTTTGTTGTCCGTACACTAAGAGCGGGATTCTGTAACGTGATACAGTCTCAAGTCACCTAAATTTGAGATTTTAAATTAGAGACAATTTTTGAGACTTGAGACGATTTTGCTATTCTGTATGTGACGGTCTCAAAATCTATTACAATGAAAAAAAAAAATATGTCGATAACAAATATTAAAATTTCTATAACATAGTCAAAAAACATAATTATCAACAAAAATAAAAATATATGTTGATTTTGTTTCATAATATTTACGAAATTTATGTAAAACTTATTTATTTTTAACTTTTTCGTGTTTGAGTTGCTTACAAAATATAAAAAAACGACAATCGATTAATGTCTATGATGATCTCTATTGAGTATATTCAAAATGGCAGACAAGAGCTCTTTTTAGTTTTGTGACCTGCTAACTATCAGGTCTCAAATTTGAGACAATGTTTTGAGACTAACGCTAGAGACTGTTTAGTGAATAGTAACTGGTCACAAATTGAGATTTTACCTCAAAATGTCTCAAATAGAGACTAGACACTGGTTACAGAATTTATAAATTTGTCTGTATTTGACACTGCTGGTTGTTGTCCAGGGTATACAATTGGTTCTGTGCATAGATAAAACAGCAATTAGCTGATTTTTAATTGAACATTTCGTTAATCGCTAGCTGGCAGTGCGAAAGGCAAATTACAATCTTCGTTTTTAATTTATATTACAAATGTCGATTATTTGTCAATCGTGTCTTCAATAACGATACCTCTGTTATTTGACTATTTTCAAATCATTTAATATAACAAGAATCAACTTAATCCAATTTTAGAACCGTTAAATTATAACTTTCTTATAGAAAAGTATGGGTGTGTGTATATAAATGCAAATATTTTTTTGTATATAAATGCAAATATGTATTTATGTATTTTACATAATAATGCATTTTTCTTTTATTTAGAAATTTTCTTAATTGTTTTGCTTCACTGTTACCATTATTAGTGTTATTACTTCTGACAGTAAACTGGTTTCAACGCGTCATTATTAATCCAAACAATAAGCTTCTGATAACTATCTATAAACCTTTATTAACAGCATTCTGCACTTAATAGCATATATCATGTATTTATTTATATATGAAGCCTTTCAACGGTTGTTAATTTCTATGAAAATTATTTCGCTAATATTAGGTTATCAAATATCTCTCTTTCGCTTTTTGCTCTTTATTCAATGCTTTATAAAAAGTGTTACACTGATCGGACTTAGTTCAAATATGCGCCGTTTCGTTCGATAATCTGTTTCCATCTAGACGGCAACTTCATAATACCCCCCTCGTAAAAGCCCCACTTCTTATTTGCGAAGAACTCGGACAGCCACTTTTCACAAGCCTCTTTTGAGTTCAACTTTACACCAACGAGGGCGATCGCCATGGACAGGAACAGGTGGTAATCACTTGTCACTATGTTCGGGCTATATGGTTGATGCGATAAAACCTCCCATCCAAGCTCCCGTAGCTGTTGACGAGTCATCAACGAAGTGTGTGGTCTGGCGTTGTCCTGGTGGAACACTACACCCTTCCTGTTGGCCAATTCTGGACGCTTCCGGTCGATCGCCTGCTTCAAGCGGTCCAGTTGTTCGCAGTAGATGGTAGAATTAAGCGTCTGGTCATATGGGAGCAGCTCATACTGGATGATTCCCTTCCTATCCCACCAAACATACACTAAAACCTTCCTGGCCGTCAATCCCGGCTTGACCATTGTTCGGGATGATTCACCGGCCTTCGACTACGACCACGACCGTTTTCGCTTGATATTGTCTTATGTGATCCATTTTTCGTCGCCAGCCACTATCCGCTTCAAAAATGGGTCGAGTTCGTTCCGTTTCAGCAGCATATCGCAGGCGTTGATTCGGTCCAGAAGGTTTTTTTGCGTCAAATCATGCGGCACCCAAACATCAAACTTTTTTGTGTATCCAGCCTTCTGCAGATGGTTTAAAATGGTTTGGTGACTAACTCCCATCTTCTGGGCGATGCCATGAGATGCCACATGCCGGTCTAACTCGATGTTTTCCATGATTTGATCGGTATTCGTCGTCACAGGTCTTCCGCCAGCTGGCTTATCCATGGTGTCGTTTTCACCCGTTCTGAATCATCGAAACTATTCGTCCGCAGTTCGAAGTGATAGAATACCATCCCCCAAAACATCATTAATCTTACGGAACGTTTCTCTAGCGGCCTTTAACGAAGGTGAACTTAAAAATAGCGAGAATTTCGGCTTTAGTGAACTCCATGTTTACACGTCTATAACTGTTGAACGCAATATCCAAACTAATCATGCATAGCGTCGTTTTGTAGGTTATGTCAAGACCTTTCAAAGATGTATAGTATTGCCAGATACGAGCTCTGTAGCGCTTTATACATAGCCGCGAAATTCAATTCAAAAGATCCTAACCCCTCCCTTAAAGCTTTTCTTTATTCGATTCACGATTCTCCAAGTTCTATATCTGCTGTTCTATTAACTTGCTTTGTGTGTGTGACTAGTTTTCAGTGAACTGCAGGTTCAAACCTCAACATACTTATGTTATAATGTACTAATGCCTCTCAAAATTATAGGCATTTATTGAATTAAGCAAGTGATATGGAGACTTTAATGCTATCAAATTTAAAGTTAACTTATTTTTCTTAAAGCAAATTACGTAATTTAATACTATTTTGCTTTTCATTCATCATTACAGACATACATACATATGCATGTACTATACAGTATGTTTATAGAGTAAACAATATTTGGAGATGAACGCACGCAGTCAATGTTGATGAAGTCGAAAAATATTTTCATTTGGCTGATTTGTAAACAATTTTATATTCGCTTAATGCGAGTTCACTTTCTAATAGTTTCTTGTCTACTTCCTATATTTGCTTACTTGTACACTTGTATATTCATATACGTACATACATGCATATGTATGTATGCTTGTAAAATCCACTTGAATATATGACGTCGAACAATTCATTCTGTTTGTAGAAAAATCGTTTTCGATCCTCTGTAAAATGGCAATGATCTGCGTATTCACATATAAAAATACACATTCTTGAAGAAATATTGTGTAGGCGGATGTTGCAGAGGGCTAAGAACACATTAATAACAGCTCTCACACAATGTTTACATTAATGTGCCAAGTTACACTTCACACTGTAAAGATTGTTGGGTTTAAAAATCTTTTGGCGAAAATGCTTTTTTTTATTTAATACAAAATGGAAGCGGTTTAACACTTTACTATCAGTACTGATCGTATAAAAGATATCACCACATTTTTCTTCATAATTCCTTATTAAATTTGTATCAATATTAATTTTGTTATAGTAGTGTTTTGTAATTCGATATTTGTGCATATTATATATTTGTTTGGTTATAGGCTTCTGTACATAATGTACTATGTGGCGTATGAGTAACATTTTTTCATCCATATTAAGGGGTTAAGGATAGTGAGAATTTTCAAAAAATGATTTTTTTTTGTTAAGTGTAATATCTTAAAATATTCTCTAAAAATTCCACGTTGATTCGATAATTAGTTTTTGAGTTATTCGACAAATAACAAAGACAGCTCAGGCACTTCAAAGCGCTAGTGTGAAACTTTAAAGACGTTTTTCTCAAAACTATATTTTTTGAACTGGTGACAACTTTAATTCGAAAACCGCTCAGTAGATTTTAATGAAATTTGTACAATTTTTAGAATTCATAATAAACTCGGGTCTGATCGAAGGATTTTTTATTTTTCAAAAATTTCGATTCTTGAAACGAAATAACTGTTGATTTTTTCCCAAAAATTTAGAAAAAAAATTTTCTGAGGCCACCATTTTGTTAATTTTTGAAAAAAAAAAAAAAATCCTTCGAACAGGCCCAGGATTATCTATTTATGAAACTATTTTCCGATTGATTTTAGATGAATCTCCAAGAACTTATGGTTGTAACTGCAAATACCTTTTCTTTGAACTGGGTCAACACAAACAACTATAATTTTGAAAATTAAATTTGTTTTTTTGAAATTTTCGTGACTTCAAGTTAACACATTCTATAATAATGCCATACTTTTGCAAAATAACATGATTTAATACCAAAAAATACTGAAAATTCTACTTTTTTCGGGCTTCTGACCATCCCTAACCCCTTAAGTATCGTGCTTACACCTAAAAAAATATAATTTTATTACTTAGAATCTATGAATTAGTCACTTATATTTTATTAACTCAAATTCCAAAGCATTTTTTTCTCTATTTATCGCTTGCGGAACCAATTCTTCACTTTAAGCACGTTTACTTCATTTGTTTTCATACCCAGAACAGAATATATTGAGTTTGTCATGAAGTTTGGAACACCCAGAAGGAAACGTCGGAAACCCGATAAAGTATATATACATATATAATATATAAAACTTCAACCTAAGTCGATTTAGTCAAGTGCGTCTATCCATCCGTATATACTCGAAGTAGTCCCTCAGTTTTTTTTCTTTTCATTGGGGGTGTATTTTTACGTGGCGGGTCCCAAACCCAGCGCACAACCCTATGCAGGGGTGTTTCGCCTTCTCACTTTAGCTCGCCTTCAAACGGATGTTCTTAGGCTACCCAGAGGATACTTGGTCAAAGAACGGAAGTCGTGAGCTGCTTGTTGACTCGGCTATAATCACGTAAGCAGCGTCTACGCCAGTAAAGAAGAAGTAGTCCCTCAGTTTTGGAGATATTGATTTGAAATTTTGTAAACGTGCTTTTATATTCAAGAAGTTGCTGTATCGGCTCACTATAGCGTAAAGCAGACATAAAAATTGAGTAAGCGATATCAACTTTTCTATTTAACAAAATGTCGCACCCCTATAGCGTAAAGCTGAGATGAAAATTGATTAAGGGAGTATTCTACTCTAGAAATTAAAAAAATCGATTTGTTTTTATATTTTCAAAGTTTAACTATTCAAGAATGTGTGTACAAGAGGATTTTTCAAAATTCAAATTATTTTCGGAGATATAGGCATTTTTCTGACCCGGCATCCAAACTGATTCGGCCGGAACGCGAAACTTTAATCGCGTTTTTCTCAAAACTGACTTTTTCGGAACGATACCCACGATTTATCAGGTTCTACTGGACCGATTTACTTGAAATTTTTACAGAGTCTTCTTTATAGGCTTGTCTATGGTTGGAACTAGCCCCATCCCCAAATTTTTATTTTTATTATTTTTTAAAAATTCGAAATAGTCAGAAAAAGTGATCCAAAAAAACTTTTTTTAGGCAGTCGCATTTTGTGAAAAAAAAAATTTTCCCACTTTTCCGTAGTTTCGGCCATTGCGACATTATTCTAGATTAATAATTTTTTTTTTTTGGTTTCAGATAACTAGGAGGGTTGAAATCATGGGTATGATCACGTGTAAATTTTTAGAGACCTCTCCACTTCGTTAGCTCATAAATTTTGAATTTTTTTACTTTTTTTAGTTTCTAATTTTTTTTACTTTTTAATTTTTTTCTCCTCTCTTCCAAAATTAACAAATAACTAATAAAAAAGTGGATGGTAAAAATATGAATTGCTTTTTTTACGACACTTTAAAAATTACCTGAAATTCATGCTTCTAGACTAGAATACCCCCTTAAGCCATATCAAGTTCTTGTCTTAAAAAAATTTCTATTTGAACAAGATATCTTTACGAAATTTAGCACAGCTTTTTGTTTGAGGCAGGACTACAATCTTTGAACATATTTTTTTCGATCAGTTATTATATATATGTATACTTATGTATACACACCCGTGGCCACGCAAACCTTACCACTATACTTTTTTAATTTTTTTTCGTATTTTTTCGTTCGTTCGGGATTTTCTTCAATTTTTTTTTTTTGTTTTTAGTAAGCATAAACTTAGTAAACTAAATTATATTATCTAATAATCTTTATAGTTTTTAATTTATTCTGTTTAAAGAGTAAACACACAAATTAGCTTTTCTGTGCTTATTCAAAAGCGACCGATTTTATTGTTTTTAAAGTGATACACCGACTAAATTTCGTGTTTCAATTAAAATTAAAAAATTAAAATTTAAAAATAAAAAAAAAAAATTAAAAAAAAATTAAAATTTAAAAATTAAAAAAAAAAATAAAATTAAAAAATTAAAAAAAAAAATAAATTAAATATTGATTTTAATTATAGTGTGAAATAATTTAAATTTAAATAAAAAAAAAATATATATATATGAAATTTTTTCATCGCCTGTCAGTATCTTACACGTCAAGCTCATTTTGTAAAGCTCACTATCTTTCAATTGTTTTATATATAGTGTGTTTTGTTCTAAATTTTTAATATTTTTAATTAATGGCATGTCATTAACTTATTTCTAAATAAAAAATTTCTGTACCGCAAGAAGTACCGCTATCAAGTGTAGTCAATTATGCACAATATTTGAAAATTTTCAGTGGTAAGGTTTGCGTGGCCACGAGTGTACTTGTCATATAAACTGCCCAATCAAAATCCAGAAAAAATCTTTTCATAAATTTCTTGTTTTCTGAGCGTGTTTCTTGTGCATTTGTGTTATATATTATATATAAATACATTTATCTATATAACATATTATCTTATCTATATTACAAAAACTTAATCACAAAGGCAAATTCTTCTTTTTGAGCTTTTGATGTGCATTTTTAATGCCTAACAAATTATGCGCATTTTTATTTCTTTCGATGCTTATTAAACTTGCCTCTACTGTACTTGTGATCTCTTATTGATTTCACCGAGAACACTTTGTTTTGAAACTAATTCTAAACTTCTTGAATATTTATTAATCTTTAGCTAGATTAATGTTTCGCTATTTGTTAAAATATGCAAATTAAAGTTAGAAATTTCGCTGAAAAAAATAAAAATGCAAAGTTAAATAAAGGAGCTTACCTTCAAGGTATAAATTCTTACATATGTATGTATATATATTTTATATAAAAATAATTCGCTATATTGTTAAAAAATCGTTGAAGAGGTATCCTATATATACATATGTATATGTATGTACACATGTGCCGTCACTTAATTAACACCGGGTAAAATCTCACTAAAAAAATTATGACCGTTAAATCCACATACATTTGTTTATACGAATGTTTGTATGATCTCTCCGAACGAATATCTTAAAAGCTGAACAGACGTTAAACTACATATTATACCAATGTACGTATAGATAAAAAAATATATATTTATTTTGTGTCAAAAAGCGAAAAAATTCAGGTAAATAAGTATACATTTGTATGTATGTAGTTGTCCGGTTGTTATTGTCGCGAACCGGGCGAAGTTGAGCCGTAAAATATTGAGTCACCGCGTCGTCGTTCACTTGTTCGCGAGATTACCCAACTACCGGCCGACCAAAACAATTTATCCAAACGAGTGACACAATATGGAAGGCAATACGACGCCGCAGCCAACAAAAACGTCCGATGACAACAAAAACCTTGATCTGCGTGGGCTAAAGAGTGGCGAACGCTGGGCAGCGGGATCAGCACAGCACATTAGAAATTCAATCAGACAAAATTCTATTTTCATTTAGTTAAGATCAACTGTAATCCATGCACATATGTATGTATGTATGTACGTATGTATGTACGTGTGATAGTATAAAAAATAAAATTAAAAATATATTAAAAACGTATAAATTAAAGCGAAGACAAAGCATTTGTTAGTTGTTATTGCTGTTGCCGCTGTCGCTGTCGCTGCGCTCTCCGTTAGCGCCGGCAGCAGCGCCGTTCGCTTGGCCAACTGCCCGTTGCTTCCAACGTTGTCGCATCAGATTTAGATTCATGAGATTGCGTTTGCTATTCTAACTGCATATTGTTCCAAGTTGTTTGGCAGCTTGCCTGCCTGGTTGTGTGTATGTCGGTGGCGGAACGAACATACCTAGGTACATATGTACACGTTCTCAAGCGGTCCACCGCTCCCACTTGCGTTGACTGTATACATAATTCATATGCGTGCGTATATATGTATGTATGTGTGTGTGTCATCGACAGCTGATTCGGTTGGTTGATTAAAATGTTTTCATTTATTTACTGAAAATCAAATCGTATGAATTTCTCAATTTTTTTTTAAATTCTCACAAATAAATTTGTCTATATACATACAAATAAATATTATATATTTATATATGTATGTAGATATATCCAAAAGAACCAACCACCGAAATCTCGTGTGATCGCAGTGTAGTGAAGGTGACGCAAATACTCGCACCAGATGTCAGATGTCTTTGATCAACCGGCTGCCAACGTCCAATTGTTCAAAAAATCGATCGCGCTTGTAATTTTTGTTGGTTATTTACCACGCCGAGGAGTCGGTGGTTTGCATGTGTGCTTATCAAGTGATTTATGTCGTTGGCTGTGGTTGAACTGTAACCCTGGCTTATAATTTGCAGAGAAATTAATAACAATTTTAAAATAATTATAAATAAATAAATAATAAATATAAATAAAATAAAATAAAATAAAATAAAATAAAATAAAATAAAATAAAATAAAATAAAATAAAATAAAATAAAATAAAATAAAATAAAATAAAATAAAATAAAATAAAATAAAATAAAATAAAATAAAATAATTATAAATTAATTATAATTTCTTTTTGGTGATTTATGTGAAAGTGTAATTTTGATTTAGATAGCTCAGTGATTTGTAACGGTCTGCTTTTGCTAGCAAACAACGAAACTTTTAAAAATACAAATTTGACAGCACAAAAACTCATTGAAAATATTTATATAACTGCTATGTGTGTATGACTTTAAAATCAAGCTAAAATGGATAGAACAATGTATGGAAAATTTGATCCCGGCGCACGGCAGCCTTATCGTACGATACGCGCAAAAGGAATACAACCCGGATGTAAGTAGCATGTCCGTGTTTTTAACACTATTTCTAAAGCAATTGTTTAATATTACAAATTTCTGTGTTCTCATTTTAAAATTTTGGCATTGTTTAAGATATTTGTTAAGGGAGTATTCTACTCTAGAAATCAAATTTTGGGCAGTTTTTTGAATTTTATTTAAATAAAACCAAAAATATTTTTACTATCCATTTTTTATGGTTTTTTTATTGATATCTTAAAAATACAGAAAAAAAAAAAATTTACAAAAAAATATTAAAAATTAAAATAATTAGAGAGGGGGGAGAGACACGTGTAAAAAATGGCGCATCCTGGTGACATTGATCCTGACTCTCCTGGTGGTCCGAAAAAAAAAATCAAAAGAAATTCCTAATCAGTAAGGAGGCTGTTATAGTTCCTACCTCAGGGAAGACGAAAAAAATTTGAAAAAAAGCGACTGCCTGAAAATAAAAATAATTTTTTACGCTTTTTTTTGAAATTCCTGAATTTTTTTTAAATATTAAAAACAAAAATTTTGACACAATGCTGGTAGGAACGATAAAGGATTATGTAAAGAAGGTTCACAAAAAATTTCAAGAAAATCGGTTGTATAGAACTTGAGATAATGCCGGTACCGTGTGGAAAAAAGTAGTTTTGAGAAAAACGCGTTTAAAAAAGTGAGTCTACCTACATACCGGGCTAGGTACTGAGTCACTAAAGTAACTGTAGTTCTTAAAATAATTTTAATTTTTAAAAATCCTTTGGAGGAGGGTCTAAACTTTAAATATATTAAAAAATAGAATTTTTGAAAATTCTAGAGTAGAATACCCCTTAATTGGCTCATAAAGAACGAAATCGAATATACGACTTTTCTTAATTGTGAAAATTAGCGGCTTTTGTATACCCTTGCAACGGTTGTACGTATCACCTAAAAAACTAATCGAGACAGATATAGGGTTATGTATATATGTATGAATGATTAGAGTGACGAGAAAAATTGAAATTCTGTTGATGGTCTATCTGTCCGTCCGTCCATCCATGCAAGCTGTAATTTGAGTAAAGATTGATATATATTGATGAAACTTAGCATATAGATTTCCAAGTACCAAAAAAAATATTTCGAGTTCGTAGATGAGAGTAATTGGACCACTGCCACGCCCACAAATCGACATTAACCGAAAACACATAACGTGCCAATACTAAGCACTAAATTAAAGGGACACCTGTGTGCAAATTTTTTTGAAAAAGTGGGCGTGGTCACACCCCCTAACAAGTTTCATGTAGATATCTCCTAAACCGCTTAAGCCACAATAACCAAATTTGCTGAGAACAAATATTATAAGAACTTCTAAAGACAGTGTGAAAATAGATGAAATCGGAGGATAATCCCGGTCACTCGCCAATTAACGGTACTGTTAAAAACTAGTGACAGCGCGATAAATCAATAAAAAAAAGCCAGGAATTAAATTTTACCACCAAAGATGGTATGAGATGGTGTAAAAATTGGACGGCGGGCGTGGCATCGCCCATTTTTTTTGTAAGGAATTCCATATCTCGGGACCGGACCAACCGATTTCGACAAAATTTAGTACGTGGCTTTCTTTTCATTATTATATTTCATGTTGTGAAAATGAACGCAATCCGACAATAACCACGCCTACTTTCCATATAGCAAAATTTTAAATTCCATTTGATTCGTTCAGTTTCCAGTAATCAAGTCAAAAATCAATTAATATAAGGGAATAAATTCTTAATCGAAAATTTCGAAATCGAAATGTTAATTTTGATCGAAAATGTCGGTCAATGATGAGTGTTATGTGTAACTAAAATTAAGGGATAATCCTTCTCTTATAATGATATGTCTGTATGTCCAAAATGTGTTGAATCGGACCAATACTTCCCGTAGCCCTTATATACCTGATATAAAAATTGTAGAGCTTCAGGGTGATCTTGTACCGCATATATCGGCCAATATGTGAGTTTATCCCAATGAAAATAATATAGCGTGTTTTATTCATAAATATTAATTATGCCTAAAATAGATAAGTTTCAGCGAAAACTTGGCCTAGCCCCTATATAACTAATATCAGGATTTTCGAAGATCCGGCTGACTTTATTCTGTATGATTGGTTTTACACCATAAATTATTGCCCCGGCTTTGATTCTTACAAGTTGCAACAGTTTAAAATGGTAGGTTACACCCGAACTTAGCCCTTCCCTATTTGTTTATATTATGGAAATGATATAAATAATCGTTCTAAGCACCTCGTATACTTATCGAATAGTGCAATCGATGTTATACGAGTGTCGTTCTATAATATTTAATTTCTTTATACGACCTACTTTAAAGATAATTTTGACATTTGGCATTTGGCCGGTCATATGCAGACCCATACTTTCAATATGGCTAGCAAAGGATATCATTTCATCACTAATTTTTAGCATCAAATATCTTTAGGCTCAATACGATAATCGATAACATCGATTGTAGTTATCCAATTGTCTTAAAATTTTTACGAAATGTCAACAAGAAATCAAACTTTTTATTTCATATACCCACCAATAGGTGGCGCCACCAGAAACAGTTCTTTTGCGGCAGACCATGTAGAAGACATCGGTGAGCAGATAATTTCACGCTTTCGGCCGGTGGTGGAAAGATCCGTTAGACTTATCCTGTAGGGATATGTAAAGTCTTAAGTCTAAACAGACAATCCCGCTTCGATTCAGGCCTTGGTGCAAAACATCACGCGGGCCATTCACCAGTTAGCAATCCAAATACTCAAAAGATTGATCGAAATCTGAACTCAGCAGATGGACCATGGAGGTCACTTTAGATACAAATGAAATATTATTTTGCGTACAAAGGAGACTCTATTATTACCACTTCAATAAAAAGTAGTTTTCATGTAATCTAATTTTTAATTTAGAATGCTATAATAATATATTTTTGACGTCCTTGTGTGGAAAATGCCATAACGCAGAACTTTTATGACAAGCAGGGAAAACACAAACATACCCAGAACTGAAAATATATTGCTGCACTCATATACGAGTACATGGCGGCTAAAACTGATTGAATGATGGAATTATTTCAGTCGTTGTGTGAGAGTTCTGGTCTTCGGCGGTTGGTTTTTCTGATTTCTTGAAAGACAACTGGCAAACAGATAGTTGGGTATCACTCAGAATTTACTCTGTTGCGTTGTTCTGCTGGTATGATTGTGATATATTCACTAATGCTTGTAATTGTCTCTATCTTACGATAGGTCACTATATGAGTTTGCACATACATAAAATCAATAGCTTCCGGAATAGCAACTGATTTTGGACGACCTTCCCAAAATTCGTCTTGAAGTGATCCACTCGATTAAATTCACTATACCATCGATAAACACTGGATATTGATTGAGTCAAAACATTCTGAGTGAAAATGTTAAACTTTGCTATAAAATTTAAGTTACTAGATTGCAAAACTATGGTTGCCAAATCCCGAAATATTTGGTTGTCAAATATCTCCCTTCCGCCTTTTTGTCTTTTGAACTTCCCGGCTATGTATAAAGCGCTACAGAGCTCTTATCTGGCAATACTACGAGGTATGACAATTAAGTAATGAGACTGATTCCATAAAAACCGTATATTTGAAAATTATTCTACAACTCTGCCATCCCCTTCAAAGTAGTCCACTTGGGCAGCTATACAGCGATTCCAGCGCGTTTTCCAATGCTTCGTAACATTTCTGGAACGCTTCGACTGGGATATCCGCGAGTACCCTCGTCACGGCCGCCTGGATGTCCGTAATCGACTCAAAATGGGTTTCTTTGACTACCGATTTTGTTTTGGGAAACAAAAAAGTCACAGGATGACATGTCGGGCGAATAAGGCGGTTGTTGCAACACGGTGATCCCTTTAGAGGCCAAATCTTTCGAGTACTTGGCAAGAGTAGACTTAATTCGCAGTTTTCCCCGGTGGAACGAATTCTTTGTGGACGATTCCACTGCTTTTTTTGGGTGGGGGGCTCGAGGAGACAACCATTGTGAGCCTGGGCACGACCAAGAGCACTATCACCTTACACTCTTACAAGTTTAGCGTACGTTTCCGAAGCTGTTTCGCCCAATCTGGCGCAAAATTTTATCGCGACGCTTTGCTCTTGATTTCGTTTTTCCATTTTCGTGACGAGCACTACAAACACACGTCTACTCAACTTGACGCAGCAGGCGAACTAAACAAGCTAAAGCGATGGTACATATATCAGTGGATAGGGGAGAAATGCCGGAAAAAGAGAAAGGGAATTCCAAGGTCACAGGTTTACCGCAAGCGCGGCAATAAAATCAGTCTCGTTACTTAATTGTCAAACCTGATTTGTTTGAAGTATTTTAGTCTGACCTTTCACAACTTAGCGATTACTTCAAGGTCGCAAAGAAGTTTGTAGAATTGCTGAGTATCTTACCACCTTACTTTTAGAACACATACCAAATAATTTTCTTAAAACAAATAAAAAAAAAATTTAATTTAGCTCATTGTGTCCATTTTTGATCCACGATACACGACACTTCGCTTGTACAAAAACAACGTATCAACATACAAATCTACCTGCATCGGCAAATTTATTGACACCACTGTTTGCTTGCGCTCATAGAAGCAGTAAGTAATCAAAGCCGGCTTTCAGGCGGAGTTATGCGCCTTTTGGCTATGCAAAGTTTGTCAGCTTCACTCTGCTACTGTGTTTGTTGTATAGTATAGTATATTATGTTTGCTGCAATGGGCAAGAATTGTGTTGTGTGGACTATGTGACTAACACTTTCAATTGCATTCATAACTTTCGGAACACTTTATTTGTTACTCAAATATTAGTCTTCTGGTAAACATCTGAAAGCAAACTAAGCTGCTCAAAAATTTGTGTGCATACGTGTATGTATGTATGTATATATACTCAATGTAGCAAAATAAATTTCTAGAATATGTTAGCATAATTCAATAAATCGAGAAATATTTTTGATGCTCAAATAACTTTTGAGGTGACGCAATTGAGCATCGTTTAAGCCAATCAGATTTTTATTGATCACTTGACTTTTGTCAGTTCTAATAAAATCCAACCCACATGAATTTTGAAGAATATTCGAACTGTATTTGTGTTTTACTTGTGTTTACGTGTGCACCTGTTATCGAATATTGCTTTCGCTAGCGTTGTTATTGTTTCGTGGTGCTTAAGGGGTGCTTAAACAAACAAATAAACTTGTGAACGGTGCTAAGGAAATGAAAGTATAAATATTATTATAAACTATTTTTATAAATTTTATAGCATTTTCTACTTAAATAGTCTGCATAAGGACTTGAGTCGAGTTAGCTATGTATGTCCGTCTGCCCGTATGCATATTATCGAGACATCGATCTGAATTTTTGCATACGTTCTTTTCCCCCCAAGAAGCTGCTCGGAAATGGGAACTCCGATATCGGACCTTTATAGCATAGAGTTACCATATAAACTAAACGATGGAAAGCATGTCCTAGTACGAGGGATGATATATATATTTCTAGCCTAATAATGAAAAAAGGCATATTTATCAACGAAAATGTTTTTTTTCTTGTTTTTCGTTGGTTTTGGCTCATCTTGGAAGACCCACGCGGTCGATTGCTGTTTTGTTTCGGGCTCATAAGCATAGGTCCATGATTCATCACCTGTGACGATCTTATAAACGTCTTTTGAAGCACCGCGATCGTATTTTTTCAGCATTTCTTTACACCAATCCACACGAGCCTTTTTTTGAGCGATTGTCAATTTGTGCGGGATCCAACGAGAACAAACCATTTTTACGGCCAGGTGTTCATGCAATATTGAATGTATGCTGGTGGGAGAAATGCATAGGCATGGCTCTATCTGAAGGTATGTTACATGACGGTCTAGCATTATCAGTTCACGTACGGCATCGATGTTTTCTGGCACAACGGCTGTTTTTGGATGACCTTCACGGAATTCGTCTTTGAGCGAGCGTTGGCCACTATTGAATTCGTTGTAACAGTTTTTCACAGTGCTATAGGATGGTGCTTTATAGCCATACAAAGATTTTAGTTCATCGATGCACTCTTGTCGTGATAATCCACGTCGAAAGTTGTGAAAAATGATCGCACGAAAATGTTCACGAGTTAATTCCATTTTTTGGCCGAGATGAATTTTTTAATTCCCTGTAAATAAAATAATTCACGATTAAATGACAAAACGTTCTGAGTGATGTTATGCTAAAAAATGTCAAACTTTCCAATGGAAATGTCAGATTGCACCTGGCAACACTTAGTATTGCCTAGTCCAGAAATATATATAGCAACCTACGTATTGAAAACATTTTTTGGCGAAACCCCGGATTATTATCCAAGGTAAAGACAGAATTCGCGAAAATTTTATTTAGATCGAACAATTGTAGCGTAGAGCTGCCTTACAAAATTAACGATGAAAATCAAGTTTTTGTATGAAAAAAAAAATAAAATATTTGACAAGATATCATCACGAAACTTGGCACGGTTTGGGAACGAAGGCACTGCTTTAACAGCCGAGGAAATTGTTCAAAGCGAATCACTATTAAACAATTAAAAGCAACATGGAAACTTATTCTCGAAGGGTACTTGCATCTTAGATCGAAACCGGAGTTAACATTTTCTCTCATTTATTTTTTATATCATATTTCGTTTATATTTTTTAATTGTAGTTTTATTATTTTGAAGTCTCTTTCAATTTCTCACAGTTGATTAAATGTACCCATATTTAAAAGAAATTTTAACTTCTGTTTGGTGATGTGTTGCACAAACTTTTTGCACAATTGAAATACATATTACTATTCAATGTTTGTGTGTGGCAAAAAAAAAAATCACACAATTTTCATGTTTTTTGCTTTGTGTTTTCTTTTTCTTTTTATTTTTATTTGTTTTTTATGTTTTTCTTTTTTATTTTTCGAATTTATTGTCGTCGTCGTAAATTAGTTTTTCGTTCATTCGATTTTTAATTTTTGTTTATTTTTGGTTGCTAAATTTAGTCAAAGTCAAATGACTCATTCATTCGTCGTAGCATCACACATTAGCCAGATATGCTGAAAATTCTAAGCAGCCGCTTGACAGTGCAACTAATTGGTAAATGCATTGCTCAAATCGAACGATAAGTTGATAGCTTAAAAAGCTGAATAACTCGTGCAGTATTAATGATAGCGATTTTGACCTCGGATCTTTTTTACAGCAAATAAAATTTCCTACAAATTTGTCATTTACATTTTTTCTATAGCTCCTGTCATTTACGAGATATATACAAACAAATGCGAAATTCTTGGAAAAAATCGGGTTTAGACCCCCGTACCACCTCGCCGGTGTGAGTTACGACTTTGTTGCACTGGGCACTTTTGTAGAGTGAACAATTCTGAGAAATATGCGTCTAAAGTCAAAGCGATGCCATAAAATACCTCTGATCTATAGGAATTTAAAAATAGAAACTCACGATTATAGTGTATTTTTTATGGAATATTTTTTCAGGCGTTGGTGCAGTTCTTAGTGTTAATATTAAGAGCCAAAATTTTCAGGCAATTTTTTTTTTGGGTTTTTCCAAGGAAATTTCGTGACGGGACTGAAAAAAATTAATAGTCAATAAAATAATAAAAAAAACACCTTAATACATATGTACATATGTACATATGTAAGATATAAAAAATGAGTGGTTTTGGAGTCAAAAGTTACCATACGTATTTAATATGTTTAAAAAAAGTTTTGAGAATAATATACCGGTTGAAAAATCAATTTTATAACTAAAATCATGATATCTGCCTCAATATAAATAAGTATGTATACATATGTTTTTTTTTGGTTCTAAATTATTGATATTACTGAAATAGTGACAAAAGTCTTTGAAGAACGAAATTTTTTTTTTTGAGTTCAAGGAGTGATTTGGTCGTGTTTGAGGCTTATTTGAGTGAAACTGCAGTTTTCCTACTTTCTAAAATAGAGCCAACCGAATCTCTTTTTACATATTTAATCGTGAATTTGAAAAAAAATTGCTACAAAGATTAATATAGCGTATATTCTGAGGGTAGGCAATAGTGAGACGTACTTAGTTACTACAGTTAAATCTTAAACAAAGTATTCATACCGGAAATAGTTAGAAGATATTGTGTGTTAACTGCACAAAAGTCGAAATATTGGGATCACTATTTACGTTGGTAATTGAGCAGAGCTCATGTGAAGAGCAAATGTTTAAAAAGTGTGGCAATTCCTGTTATAGACTTATTCGCAATCTAATATTTAAATCTTGCTTAATATAACCTTAAACCATGTTCAGACCAACGCTTAATCACACGATTTCGGTTGAGTGGCTTATCCCACCAATCTTATAAATTTATCGAGATTTAGCCCTACAAAAATGATAGTTCAAAACCACTTCAACGAAGTGATTTGAAACTGATCCACGCTAAATCTCTCTGTGCGACTCCGATTTTGCGCAATATACTTTTCAGCATTAGAAATCTATTACATTATCACAGCTGATTTAGAAACTACAAAGAGTGAAAATGTGAACAATCAAATTTTTTTTAAAGCAATGAATTTAATTTCACTTGAAAATGAACTTCTTAAATGAAAAAATGATTTTCCTTATATAAAATATTTAAAAGAAGACGGCTTTTATTACAAAATACTTATGACAATGTTTTCTTTTAATAAATACTAAGCGATTTGTATGCTTGAATGGCAAAAACAGCTGTTTTGTCATAGAGATTAAATATAATCTAATCACTTAAAATTTTGGGTGGGAACATAGTATTAAATAACTTGTGCATGACTCAGCTTGTCATGCTGATCATTTATATACATACATATATGTATATATTTTTAAGGTATCCGACGTTTCCTCCTGGGTGTTACAAGCTTTGTGACAAACTTAATATACCTTGATTGAAAGAAGAGGAATGCACCACGACCTTTGGTCTATTGAGCTCATATACCCAGTTCTAGGTATAAAAAAACGATTACATGAAACATGAAGGCTCAGTTGAAGGGGTTAGGTGGGTTTCAGAGGTACAAAAAAGGTACTTTTACGCTTTTTTTTTGTAATATAAGCGAACATATATTTGAAAAATATAATATGTTATATCAAAAGTACATATTTGAACAATATCTCCTGACATTTCTTTACAAAAATGTTGAAAATTTAGTCGTTGAGACCTCATTTCCCTGTGTGTCTCACAAAAAAGTGCTCTCGTCGTAAACAGCATAACTAATATTGGTTCATATAAAGTTAAAAAACTAAGCATATTCCGTCAGTACCCATTTAAATCTCGTTTTTGAACGTAGAAAATAAAAAAAAAATATTAAAATTTTCCTTCTTTTCAGACCTTGAACAAAAAATCTCATTTTTTGGTAAAATTTTCGCCATTTTTTGGTCAAAAAATAACTTGTAATGAAACAAGAAAAAAGACCTGCGTTCAATAACTAGATAATGCTATTTTAAAAATTTGTACAGAATACAAACTAAATCGGTTGATAACTTTTCGGAAATCGTGCCCACCGACTTCAGAAGCACAGTTTCGAAAAAAACACCTTTAAAGACGGTGAAAGACTTAGCGCAACCAGCCTCGAGCGCACAAGTTCTCAAGGCTGTATCTCCAAAATTATTGCTCAGATCAACTTTAAAATTTAGGACAATATTCTGGAAGTATTGTAGAATTTAATAAAGTAAGCAAAAAAACTAAATGTTTTTTAAATTTTTAAACCCACTTAACCTCTAATAGAGCTTTGAGTTGTAAAAATTATAAATTAAAATATTACAATATCTTATGGCATGATTGGATTTTATATTAGAAAATAACCTGCTTTTTGTAAAAAAAAAAACTTGACAAATATATTTGTTTGCTTAACTTTTATATTTTGAATTTCTCATCAACCTCGTCCCACCGTAGATCGCCCCCGTATTAAGTAGAAAATCTGGCATGCTGATATGTTTTCGTTTTCTATATATACATACATACCTATTTGTTGTTGCTTTTTTGGTTTTGTTTTTCTCATTGTACGCGGCGTTCGCAATGATCAAGGTGAGCTCGGCGTCAACGAGTGCCACATGTGGAAATAAGTGTCTGTTGCTTTTTCAACATTTTCAGCAACGGTTAAAAGGAAGACGATTTCGGAAGCTGCAGCCTGCAGGTAGTGAACATGTTAATGAGTGATATTCGACTAAATGAGTAGACGAGTTTTTCTCGCATTTCAAAAAGGGAAAAAGGAGCAAAACGATTTATGAAAATAACCCGTAGATCACCGTAGAGCCGCCTATAGCTCGCACTCATGTTAGAGCGCACAAAATATAATTCTTATAATTAAAATCATTTGTTGGAGTGGTTCTCGAAACGAGTGTATTATTGATTGAGTGAGTGAGCCTGTTGTGCTCAATACAACAGCTGCTCTGCTTGCTTGGCGCGCGTCTGTGGCGCTTGTTCGATAGCATGCGCGTTTAGTTGCCATCGAGATTTTGCAAGCGCGTAGCAAACCGAAAGATATTTTTTGTGAAATTTTTCAATTTATATATTAATTTAGAATATATTTAAAAATTATTATTTTTTTCTTCCCGAGGTAAATAGCATAATGCGTGAAATCGTGTTGGGGACGTACGCGCGTATAATAGCAATACCAAAAATTATGTCGAAGACATATACCGTGAAAGCATAATAAACAGAAATTTTACGAAAATCGCAAATACATTTTCAATCAATATTAAATAACTCAAGTCGACTTACCTTTGCTTTACACAACTTTTTTTTCTATATCTATATTTTTTGTTCTTGTAATAAGTTATTCATGTGTGTGTGTGCAACATCAGCTGTGTTCTCATCGCATCTGTTCATCAGTGCGCATCTGCCTGCGTGAGTGCATGTGTGCAAGTGTGCATTATGCGTTACCATGCCCGACTATGTGCTGTGAAAAATGATTGTTTGTGCAACAACAATTATTAAGCGTAACAATAATAGCAAAAACAATTAACACAGTAATGCCACTACAAGCTGTTCTGCTGCTGCAACTGAATGTCAATAACTTTTGCCTCTTGTGTGCTATAAATATGACGTTTACTATAAAAAATAAAAATACAAACTGCAATTAATATAAATAACAATCTTCGGTGGAATTTTTAACCGCCCTCGGCACAATGTGCAACCGCATCTTCATCGTCATGACAGACAGGCAGACAGACAGACATAGAGTTCAGTTAAATTGAGTTGATTGATTAAGGCGCGCTGCACTCATACATACATATGTATATATGTATATAGGACGTACTTATATTTACTTACATGTATATATTTTTCTCTAGCTTGCATTCGTACGCAGTCATTGTGTTACACTTGTGATAAGAAAGTATGCAGTTTAAACATAATTTTGTTTTCAAAAATATGTTTTTTTTTCTTAGTTTTCTGCATTGCAAATGGCATAGAAACATTATTGTTATGTATTTATTTGGAAGTCTTATTAAAACTCTTTTCTCTAATCCTTTTTATATCATATTAGGCGCGCAATAGTTCTCGTTTTTTTTTTTAATAACAATATAATTTTATTACAGTTATTCGTTCGTCACAACTTTTTCTCAACTTTCCGACAAAGGTAGGTAGGTAGGAGTGCAGCCCTGTTAACTGTCGGGCTCAATTAGCACTTGCTGTGCCAATTTGATACACTATTCGTAGAACCCCCTGTATCTGCTACGACGTTTCACCTTCTCTCTCAAACCATTTTGAGATTTCGATGAAACTACCTATGTATGTCTGATATGCTTGTAATAGAAATCTATTTAAGCCTTCGTGCTTGATGGATTCCAAGTGTTTAATGTCGGATCTGTGCTAGAGCTGGGCATTCGCAGAGAAAGTGGAAAATTGTTTCCTTGTTCCCTGCTACTTCGCAGCCTCAGCATACCCATCTTGGCCGCATGTTCCCCAAATGGCCAGTGCCCTGTTGTGGTAGCTGTTACTCTGTAGATACTTCTTCTTGATCTATTTAATAAGTCGTTGGTTCTTTTCCTGTCATATGTTGGCCATAATTGTTTAGTTACGATGTATTTTGTAATGTTTTTCCACCTGTTATTTGCAACTTGTTGAAATTGACTATTGATCTCTCCTTTGATCGATCCTAGCGGGCTTGTATTAGCCTGCCTTTGCCAACTCGTTTGCTTTTTCGTTACCCAAAAATGTTCCTGTGGTTGGGAACCCAGATCAAGTCTTGTAGGAGCTTGTCTTTTATTGAGCTTGGTGCTTTCTTGCAGTTTAAACTATACTGGATTTGTCATGTGTGAGAACAAGGTCAGGAGCGTCGCCAGGCTATCCGTAAATATAGTTGCTTTATGTATATTCTCATGGTTTTCTAATAGAACTTTGCAGGCTTTTTCTATGCCTAGTACTTCTGCTTGGAATATGCTAGCCGAGTTCGGTAGACGTAACAAAACTCGAATAACATTATGTGAAAAACTGTTCTCCTTGTAATGCTATCCAAAAATCAAGCCAATTTTCGAAACCCGTCTTTTGAGCGGAACTGCTGAGCTAGACCATGTGCAGAACAAATAATAATCCAACGATGCAATATCTGGAGAACATGGCGTGTGGGATAGGGCTTGCCATTTTAGCGCTTCCAGGTGGGTTTTAACGGGTTTGGCAACCTGAGGCTGAGCGTTGTCATGCAGCAGAATCATATTTTCGTGCCTCTACTTGTATTGAGGATGCTTTTCGCATAGTTTTCTGCAGTTTCGGAGTCATTCCTCGCACATGTAGTCGTTTCGAAATGGCTTGGCGAACGACTTTCAATGCTGAAGCAAGCTCCTCCTGCGTTTGACACAATTTCTCATGGAGCAACGTCTCCAATTCACCGTCTTAAAAGGCGTTTTGCCTTCCTTCACGGTTATTAATATAGAAATCAGTGTCTCTAAAAAGATGAAACTAATTACGGCACATTGCTTCACTTGGGCAGCACCTCTCTAACGATTTTGGAGTTCCTGATGTGCTAAAGCAGCTAATTTCTTCGATTGTAAGAAGAATATCAACACTTCCCGCAATTGATTAATGTGGAAACCCACTTTCTTTTTGAAATGTGTATCACGTTTTGGATATGTCAAAATCGAGATGGCAATCAAGACTAACTGCTGGAACCATCTATTGACAAACAGCGGGAACTTAGTTGCCAAGAAGTTTTGTAACACCTTGAAAAAAAATGTCGGAGACTCTATAAGTAAATATATAAATTATCAGTGTGACGAGCTTTGTCGTTTTAGCCATGTTCCTTAATGTGTTCATACCCGAAATAATCCCTCAACTTTTGAGAAATTATCGGAAATTTTGCACATGCACCTTTCTTTCCAAGAAGCTTCTCATTTGTCCAAACCAACTATATTGCACCACTGTAGCAAATAGTTGTCGTATAAACTGACAGGCCAAAATCAGGATCTTGTATGAAAAACTATATGATGTGACATCTTCACGAAACTTAGCATGCAATATTGTCCAAGACAACGCCACGATATCCGCACAAGTTGTCCAAGATCGGTCTACAATAGCATATATGTATATATGTAGCTGTCATACAAATTGTCCGGCCAAAATTAAGTTCCTGTGTGGAAAACTGTATTATTATACAGAATATTTTCGTGAAATTTGGCATAGATTATTGTCCATGATGCGATATTCGAACAAAATGTCCGGATTGGACTTCAATAGCATATAAAGTGACCATCAAAATCGATATAAAGATCTTCGTAAAATATATTTTATCCATTTTTAGTAACATTTATTCGACTTGATGGTTTTTAAACCAAACAACTTGATTAGAACTAGGAAAACATTTTCCGAGGCGAGCACATTTTCCCATTTATGTAACACACGAGTTTACGATTGAAACGGTTGGCTGGTTACTTTTCCAGATTTTAGCTAGACTTATGCAAGGTGCGTTCCAAACTAAACAGAACTTACAAAACAAAAAAAAAAAAAAAAAAGAACAAATGTTTATTCGGCAAAATCAAGTTATTTTATTAAAAGTAGTCTCCCTCTGCTTCAATACAGCTTTTTGCACGGCCCAAAAGCATGTCGAACGAGTGTTTTAGCTCGTTGGCCGGTATGGCCGACAGTATGCCAGTGCAAGCCTTTTGAATGGCCTCTACGTCTGCATAACGCTTTCCTTTCAAGGGCAAATGCATTTTTCCGGAAAGAAAAAAGTTTCAGGATGCCATATCAGGTGAATACGGGGAGTGGTTAATGGTTAAAATGTGATTTTTGGTCAAATAATCGTCCTTCGAATGTTGGATTCTGAGAAAATTTTGGTCGTCAGACAATTTGTGCGGAACAAACCGTGCATACACCTTTCGGAAGCCCAAATGTTCAACCAAAATATGATAAATCGATATTTTGGAGATGTTCAATTCCATTTCCATGAATTTCATTGATGATTTCTGCTGATTTTTGATGAAATCAAGCACAGTTTCGATGGAATTTCCAATGAGTGATTATGGATTTTGATTGACCCACATGTTAATCGTCATTTATGTCCTCACGACTCTGCTACGGGATAGGCAATCATCGCCATAAACTTGTTTCCTCAATTGAAACGTTTCGGTAAAAGTTTACTACTTTTAAAACAAAATTTAATTTTGGCTCTTTGTTCGAAGCTCAATTTCGCACCGATAACACAAATATACTGACACTTAAAAGCTATAACTTCACTTCCAATCAATGAAATGTCATGAAATTCTCACTGCACAACAGATAAAGATAGCGGATAGCAGTCGACATATAGATGGTGCCACCAGGGGGCGCTAAATTCAAAAAGTCATAGTTACTATAAGAAATGCATCTGTTTCGGCGAAAGTTGACGCTTTTATTCCAGTTTCATTTCAATAAAATTTATTTATTTGTAAAACTAATCTAATGCAAATACAATACATACATACATATATACATATAATACTATGTAAGAAAGTACGTTTTCTTTAATCACCTCGAAATGCCGCCACCCAAACCAATGAAATGTGTGAGGCGCTCTGATTCTTTGGCACTTTCGACGATTTTCTTTCCAACGGCTACCGATAGTATATTGGGTAATTGTTTTTTTTTTCCTGCAGTTGGCATGGAAATGCTCAATCGATTTTGAAATCTTTGCGGTCGTCACGCCAAAAATAAAATCATAAATACAAATACTTATGTGTGCCACTTTCTATACATTAAAATTTCGCGTGAGTTTTCGTAATGCATGCACACAAACAAACTCATAAATCCATTCATATCAAATGAATTTAGAAGGTGGGTGTGCCGCCTAATTTTCGCTTCCGTCTGTGAAATAACATTTCCCAATTCTGCCTACTTCTTTTTCCATATTACAACATTAGAACTCCGTCACCGACGTTTTTCGCCAACGCGATTTCGCCGCCTAATACATAGCTTCTGTGCTCCGCGCACATATAATATGTATGTGTGTATATATACATATACATATGTATGAAACATATTTTATACGCACATACAATGAGCCACATAACAGCGCTTGTAAATCAGCCGGTCAGACGACCTCTGTATTCTAGGCCATTTGCTGTTACCATTCGTGCTTAGACAGGTGTTCGATTATCCGCTTTTGTTTTTGCCGATATTTTTCACTGTTCGTACGTACTCGTAGCGCAATGTTTTTATTTACGCTTCGCGAATAATGCAACACATCTCTCGTCACTTCGCGTTTGCGAACTTTGTTTCTTTTTTATTACGCTCGGTATTTGAATAGCGCGCATTGTTTGTTGTGGTTGTGTAACGGGTGATTTTTTTGAGGTTAGGATTTTCATGCAGTAGTATTTGACAGATCACGTGGGATGTCAGACATGGTGTCAAAGAGAAAGATGCTCAGTATGCTTTGACATTTCATCATGAATAGACTTACTAACGAGCAACGCTTGCAAATCATTGAATTTTATTACCAAAATCAGTGTTCGGTTCGAAATGTGTTTCGCGTCCGTGTCCGATGAGCGATGAGGCTCATTTCTGGTTGAATGGCTACGTAAATAAGCAAAATTGCCGCATTTGGGGTGAAGAGCAACCAGAAGCCGTTCAAGAACTGCCCATGCATCCCGAAAAATGCACTGTTTGGTGTGGTTTGTACGCTGGTGGAATCATTGGACCGTATTTTTTCAAAGATGCTGTTGGACGCAACGTTACGGTGAATGGCGATCGCTATCGTTCGATGCTAACAAACTTTTTGTTGCCAAAAATGGAAGAACTGAACTTGGTTGACATGTGGTTTCAACAAGATGGCGCTACATGCCACACAGCTCGCGATTCTATGGCCATTTTGAGGGAAAACTTCGGACAACAATTCATCTCAAGAAATGGACCCGTAAGTTGGCCACCAAGATCATGCGATTTAACGCCTTTAGACTATTTTTTGTGGGGCTACGTCAAGTCTAAAGTCTACAGAAATAAGCCAGCAACTATTCCAGCTTTGGAAGACAACATTTCCGAAGAAATTCGGGCTATTCCGGCCGAAATGCTCGAAAAAGTTGCCCAAAATTGGACTTTCCGAATGGACCACCTAAGACGCAGCCGCGGTCAACATTTAAATGAAATTATCTTCAAAAAGTAAATGTCATGAACCAATCTAACGTTTCAAATAAAGAACCGATGAGATTTTGCAAATTTTATGCGTTTTTTTTTTTAAAAAAGTTATCAAGCTCTTAAAAAATCACCCGTTATAATCTTCCATCGTTTGTTTATGTTATTCTAATTGTTGTGATTGGTGTGGTTGCCGATTATTCGCGTGTTGTTTTTGTTGTCATTGTGTGGTAATTGATCGTCAATATTTGAAAGCTTTTTGCTTAATTGAAAAAGTCCTCAAGTGTAAGGTGGTAGATATTAAATAAAGATTATGAGAATCACATATGGTTTTGGTTGTTTCGCAGTAGGGTGGCTTCATTCAAATAATAATTAATATTAAATCGATTTTAAATTTTTGAATTCATTTTAAGCACGTCTATACGCTCTTTTCTTATTATGTTGATAATAATATAATGATTATTTCATTAGAAATTTTCTGACTGGAAGATAGGAAAGAGTTTCTTAAGGGATGGACTAGGGTTTCAAAGTAAAAAACTGCCTTTCTTTTGCAAATTTATTTCTTAACTCTGGATTGAGTAATTTTATTCGGACCTTTTGTACATTATCGAGCACACTTTTGACAATATATTTAAACTTCTTACTGGTTAGAAGGCAACACTCTGGGAAAAGAACAAACGAAACTAAAAAAAAATGTAGAGAAAAAAAACGCAATAATTCAACTTACCATCTGATAAAATTTGATTCGGACTGGTCTATTTAAACTGCGCGCATAAATCGAATCAATATAAGTATTTTCTCTAAATTGGTGCAAAGAAAACATGGAACAAAGAGTTTGCTTCCTCCAATGGAATCCCGGCTACGGAATCGTTGAAAATGTTACAAAAGTGTTTTGAGGAGTGTATTTTATCACAAACATAAGTATTTGAGTGGCACAAGACAAGGCAAAAACTTGCATCAAGAGCCATCCCTCTCTGTTAATGACAATAACATCGAATAAGTTAAAAAAACAGTCGAAAAACATCGTCGAGTTGGCATCAAGTAATCTGAATCTTTCGCAAAATTACGTCGAGTAGAGGTCGTAAAAGCGATAATTAACAACGTAGCTGAGCAACCTTCATTCAGACACATCGTTACTGGTGACGACGCGTAAGTTCGTGAATATAACTCCGAAATTGTCCGAAACATCAAAGGATTTTTATTACAAATGTATGGAAAATTGGAAGATGCGTTGGCTTGCTTGTATTAGCATAGAAAATGTCAGGCTCCCTATAGCCAAGTACGTCCGTCCGTCTTTATCCATGCGAAAAGTCCTTTCGTTTTTGAGATATCGATTGGAAATTATACACACGTCTCATTTCCGAAGAAATTGTTCTGATCGGTTCACTATAGCATTAGCTGCTGTGGAAGCCCCCCTTTTTATTTGCGAAAAACTCGTACAACCACTATTCACAAGCCTCTTTTGAGTTCAACTTTACACCAACAAGGGCGTTCACCATGGACAGGAACAGGTAGTAATCACTTGGCGCTATGACCGGGCTATTGGGAGGATGCGATAACACCTCCCATCCGAGCTCCCGCAGCTTCTGACGAGTCATCAACGAAGTGTGTGGTCTGGCGGTGTTTTGGAGGAACACTACACCCTTCCAGTTGGCCAATTCTGGACGCTTGTGATCGATCGCCTGTTTCAAGTGGTCCAGTTGTTCGTTGTTGTAGATGGTAGAATTAAGTGTCTGGCCATATGGGAGCGGCTCATAGTGGATGATTTCCTTCCAATCCCACCAAACACACAACAAAACCTTCTTGGCCATCAATCCCGGCTTTTTTACGGTTTGGGACTGTTTTTGCTTAAACTTGTCGCATGTGATCCATTTTTCGTCGCCAATCACCATCCGCTTCAAAAGTGAGTCGAGTTCGTTCCGTTTCAGCAGTATATCGCAGGCGTTGACTCCGTCCAGAAGGTTTTGTTTGCGTTAAATCATGCGGCACCCAAACATCAAGCTTTTTTGTGTATCCAGCCTTCTGCATATGGTTTAAAATGGTTTGGTGACTAACTCCCATCCCCTGGGCGATGTCACGAGATGCCACATGTCGTTCTAACTCGATATTTTCCATTTCTCCGCAGTTCGAAGTGATGGAGCACCATTCCCCAAAACACCATTAATCTCACGGAACGTTTCTCTAGCAGATTTGCCTTTAACGAAGGAAAACTTTAAAATAGCGTGAATTTTGGCGTTAGTGAACTCCATGTTTACACGTCTATAACTGTTGAACGCAATATCCAAAGTAATCATGGATAACGTCGTTTTGTAGGTTATGTCAAGACCTTTCAAAGATGTACTGCCACATACGAGCTCTGTAGTGCTTTATACATAGCCGCGAAATTCAAAAGGCAAAAAAAGCGGAAGGGAGCTATTTGATAACCTAATATATTAAAAACTAAATAATGTTAATAATTTAAGTTCACTATAAATATTATTTGGTCTACCATAATTTACTAGATTTCTTTTTAAATTCGATAAATGTAGTATAATATCACTACTTGTATATTTCCATTAATAAAATAACTTCAATTAATAAATAATAAAAAAACTTAATAACTATAACCATAAAAAACATATTTGTATTTATCTGTATGTGTGCATTTCAAGCGAGTTGTGCAGCACTGTTGCGATAGTTACTAATCAGCCTTAATCCACTTTTTACATACCGACCAAATGGCTATCAAAGTGCAATTACGTATGTACTTACATAATGTATGCATATACATAAATACCATGTGGTATAGCTCATGTGGGAGGATTGAATGCTAACCAGCTTAATCCCAATTAAGTAGATAAGCTTTAGAACGCAAAAAGTTCGCATATTTTCTATTCTTCTTATAACATAATCATTGTTGCTTTTGTTTGCGATATTGAACATTAACAGAAAATATTTAAAGTTTCTAAGTTTCGCCAAATTGAGATAAGTGAGTGAATTTGTTGGTCTTCTTCCTCTTTTGTACTTTGTGAGTGTTTCACCCTGTGACCATTTGCGGAAAGTATTTCAAGTCGTTAACGTGTAACCCTATCTCACAATGGACCAGTTGTGCGCTATTCAACAAGACTTAATAACATTTTTTTTCTCAAAGGTTCGTTAAATATTCTTTTAATTCCATCTATGATGTTGTGAAATACAGGTTTTCTGCTTATTATGCTCGCGGTTTCGAAATATTTCTACCGTTAATTTAAAGTGTTATCCACCAACGCGTGAATATATTTACAGTGATTTCCTTAATTGAGAATGTCTTCTAAGCTATACTCGTCATCGATTTTAAGTCCGCCAAATGATGCTTTCAAAGTGGGCGAGTTCGAAAGGCGTTTAGGTAAGTTCACTTTCATTGAATGACAGCATAATATTGTAACGTACATATGTACACTAGAGCGGGTCGATTTTCTGTTGTATAAAATCGCGTATTGTGGAAATATTCTACGGTTCATACTGAACAATTACACCTAATAGAATATGGGTCTGTTGTCCCATTTTCTTTATTTTCACTGTCATTGTTAAGCATGACTAGAGAACAGCTGTTTAATTTAAGGGGTTACTATTTTTTCATTTTTTTTGCATTTTCTGTTCCCTTATGCCCTTAGAATTAATGTAAAAACCCACCTTACCATATAAAGATTTTGAAAAAGGCTTAAAAATAATAATTTCCCTCGACGTTCGGAGCGTTCGGAGTACATACCTCAAACTTTAAACGCCTTTTCCGGTCGAACTACTCAACCGATTTACTTAATTTTTTTTTTAAATGCTCACAAAACGCCAGGCTATCGTTCCTATATTTTTTTTTTTAATTTTGTGACAAGGTTATGACAAAATTTATGTCACAAAAAAACAAAAATGGGGAAAATTAAAAAAAAAAGTTAATTAATTTTTTATTTATCAACATTTTTTCATGATCTAGTAGGAACGATAATCATTCACGTACTTTTTAAGAATAAATTGGGGTTTTGTGTTTCAGATGATCCAAACATGAGAAATTGTGTCCGCCACTGAAAAAACGCATCTCATTCACCCAGCCGTTTCTCCGACAGATGTCATCAAAAACTTCCGAAAAAATTTGTTATATACTCCACGATATACCTCATAATATATGAAAAAAGTTCTATTGTAGAATAAAAATTTCCATGAAAAAAAAAATGTTAAAAGAACGGGCCAGCTTACCCTACTAACCCCTTATTAATTAAGGGCCGAATCCGAACAAATGTTTCTACTTATCAAAATACACCTCTGTATTAAATTAAAATTAAATGTATTCATTCGGATATCTTACAAACTCTAGAGGAAATTTTTTTATTCCAAAAAATTTTAATTCACCTAAATAATCGCTATCTTAAAACCAGTTTTAGATTCATATTCTCTTAGGCAAAGTTGTTCAGAAAGATCCGTAGAGCATTTCCCGCATACGTGATTTTATAGGAAAAATCGATCCGCTCTAATGTTTATATGTACATTCAAAGCATATATTCCTGTACTGTGTACTATATACTGTTATATATATAGTAACAGCAAAAATGTATTACGATTGCCGTAAAAACGTGTTCGATTAGATATCATTGATACATTTTGTTTCTGGTAATAATATTTGCATATGCTATTAAGTCATAATTAATTAGATTCCATTTCTACTTGAAACTGTAAAACATATCTACCTTGATGTTAGATATATGTATGTATGTAGTAGCAAAAATAACCTTCCGATGTTTTTTGGCTGTAATTTTTATAAAAAATTAAAAACTTCAATTCTGCTTGTGGATTATTTTTATTTGGTCTTTTCAATTTTTTTACATCAAGTCGAGATTATGATATCATATAAATGGCTGCTGCCGTAGTTGATTGTCATTTGAGCCCTTTTTATGGCAATTTACATCGATTTGGCCACAACTTTCGGCGATAGGTCCTCAGATTCTTGACGGATATTATCCTTAAGAGCTGTAAGAGTCTGAGGGTTGTTGACATAAACCGGCCATTTCAGAAAGTCCCACAAAAAGAAGTCTGGAGCGGTCAAATCAGGCGATCTTGCTAGCCAGTGCAAATCGCTAAAACGGGAGCATATCGGTTGTGGTGTTCACTGTGGCAGCGTGTACCGTTGCACCGTCCTGTTGGAACCACATGTCTTCCAATCCCAATTCGTCAAGTTGCGGCAAAAAGAACTCGTTGATCATTGCTCTGTAGCGCTCACCACTCACAGTCACCGTTTGCCCCGCGACGTCTTCGAAGAAAAAATGTCCGATGACCCCTCCGGCGAAAACAGCACACTATAAAGTGATTTTAAGCGGGTGTAATGGCTCTTCGTGTGTTCCACGCGGATTTTCAGTGCCGCTGAAGCGTAAATTTTGTTTATTTACGTACCCGCTAAGATGGAAATGATGGAACTCATCACTCATGATTATTTTTGATGAAAAATCATCCTCCTCTTCGTGGCGATTAATGATGGCTTGGGCGTATGTTAGATGCGATTGGCGGTCAGCAGATAAGAGCTGATGCACCGTCTGGACTTTGTACGGAAACATCTACAAATCTTGTACCAAAATTCGCTGTAAACACCGTCGACTGATACCCATTTGCGTGGCACGTCATCTGGTCGATGTCGACGGCGCTTCCATGACATCCTCGGCAACAGCAGCAATATTCTCAATATTCTCTGCAGAACGGCTACTCTCGCATGTGTTTACTACACAAATGTCAAAACAGAACTGACATTAGAGGTCAATTGCAAAATTTATGGCATCTTCTGATAGGAGCATTACTTCTGCGCCACCCTGTATATGACTTTACTCTATATGATTGGATTTTTTGTATGTGGCATGTTAATAGTATGTGGTACTGGGAAAAAATAGTTAAAGTAGGCTCGATACTACTCCAACTCCCATATAATACTTATAATTATTTTCGTTTTTCTATCAAACCTTATGTGTCTGTCAGTATATTTCGATCTTCTGGTCTAAATTTTACACCCTAAAGTATTTCCCTGGCTTTGATGCCTGCAAGTTGCAAGAGTATAAACTTAGCCCTTCCTAACTTGTTTAGTATGAAGTTTTGCAAACAACTGGAGGTATATACCCGACTTTGATTCTTGCTAGTTGCAAGAGTCTGAAATCTTCGGGTACACTTGCACTTAGCCCTTTCTTTTGTGTCAAAACTTAAGTTCTTTAAAAATATTGTAAATTAAGGCAAACTGTGTGTTTTAATGAGCTTAGAATGCTTCTCTAGTGTCTAGTCCAGTGAGAAAATGAAAATGTGTTATACCTGGTTGGTTGAAACATTGCTGATACCATAAAGTGTCTGGACAAGTGTCTTTCGAGCCTCGCTCCTGGCCAAGTAACTACTCTTAACGATTTGTTAATATCCGTAAAGACCGGAACGTCCAACTGAATGATTGTTTGTAGATTCTGGTCTAAACTTTAATCTACAAAATCATTTTCGATAGACTTAAAATGAAGTTGTTCTAAATTGCAGATACTCAAAGATCATGCTCGACATGTGATTAATAGTATTTCGATATAAGAAAGCTCTGTGCAAAGTTTATGTTACATGAATTATTTGGAGCTATTTAGTTATAAAAAACCGTACCATGCCCAAGAATGATTCTATTATTCAAGACCAGTCCAGTTCATTTCACAGCTATCCGAGAACATTGGACTTTTTAGAATATCGAAGCTTGGAAAGACGTAAGAGTCAGTTAATAAAATTACGTGCTCCATAATTTGGGACTCGTATTTAATCATTTTCTTCAACTATCTCGATTTTTGAGATTGAGAAATATTATTAATAGGAATTAATGCTCTTGGAACGTTAATTCAATGATAACAAATTGCATGAATTCGAAATGCTTTCATATCCGTTGTGGTCCAGCGACTTTTTGTTGCGCTTAGATTCGACGAAGTCGTCGCCGAAACAAAAGCCAATTTTGAAGACTTATTTTAGATATATTTAGTTTAATTTTCTTGAAAGGAAAACAACTTTCTTTTCATATTATGTCTACTTATAGCATCCAATTTTCAGCAGACACCACAAACATGTAGAAATATGCATAATAAAGCCCCAGTCTACGGTACAAATCATGAGCCAACCATTTCAACCATGCCTTCATTTGTTGTGCCAAAAACCAAAATACCTAAATATATAAATATTTATTGTATTTTAAAAATAAAAATGTAAATATGTGGATACACAAATTTAATTAATGTATACTAAAATTTTACATAACTTAATATTAAGTTAATTTACTCGTAATTTCATAGAAGTTTTAAAGATTGATATTGCGTATATTGTTTGATATTGATTGCTGTTAGTGTAAAATCCATTATGTATATATGTAGATATTTTCATGCAAATTATGAAAAAATATTGAAAATAAGCAACGTATTGGATTGAGTTTTCAAAAATTTTTGTATTACTTGGCATAAATGTTGCATTCATATTACATACTCCGATTTTTGTAATTTCATTAATCATTGTCTGTAACCATGAATAATTCTTATTAAAACGATTATAAGCTCGAAGATCGCAATCGAACTTTGAAATAGTCAGAAGATGTTCGTCACAAATTCCATTTATGAGATAATTCGCTATGAAATCAGAATGAGCGTAACTTGTTTAACTACATATGTATGTACTACTGTGCCCAAAAAATAAGGTGACATTGTATTTATTTTGATAATTCTTTATTTATTTTTCCAAATCAATTTCATCTCCTTCAAAGTAATCCCCTTCCAATGCAATGCACTTATGCCAACGGATTTTCCAGTCTTCGAAACACTGGTTGTAGTCACTTTCCGGGATGGCCTTCAGTTCCGTCTTTGCTGCGGCTTGAATCTCCTCTATCGTATAAAATCGGTATCCCCGGAGCGGTCTTTTGAGCTTGGTGAACAGCCAGAAGTCGCACAGCGCCAGATCAGGTGAATAGGGTGGTTGCGGAACGATATGGGTTGAGTTTTTGGCGAAATGATCACGAATTACGAGGGCAGTATGTGATGGTGCATTATCGTGGTGTAAAAACCAAGAATTGTCTTTCCACAATTCCGGCATTTTTAGGCGGATAGCGTTACGCAAACGACGCGTAACGTTCAAATAATATTCATTGTTGACTGTTTGGCCGGTTGGAAGGAATTCATAATGCACAACACCACGATAATCGAAGAAAACAGTCAACATGATCTTGATTTTTGAGCGACTTTGGCGCGATTATTTTGGTCTCGGCTCTCTTTTGGCACGATATTCGCCCGATTGATCCATTGTTTCGGGGTTGTAAGCATAGATAAAAGTCTCATCGCCAGTTATAATGCGTTTCATGACACTCTGGTAGTCGGAAAGCATCGTTTGGCACACTTCCTTCCGCCTTTTTTCCAAAAAATTCAATGTTTTCGGTACCAGTCGAGATTTGACGCGGTTGAGGCCTAAAACTTGAAGGATGTTTTGGTATTGGCTGAGCCTTTCGATACGCCAACTTCATCAGCAAGGTCTCTAATTGTTAATCGACGGTTTTTCAACACCAAATCTTTGATTTGTTGAACCTGAGCTTCGTCGGTTGAGGGTGATGGTCGCCCTGGACGCTCTTCGTCTTCGACACGTTCACGGCCGGCTTGGAACTCACTTTACCACTTGTAAGCATTTTTTTTTAGACATAGCCTCATCACCAAAGGCTTTCTGCACCATCCTCAACGTATCCGCAGCAGAAAATTGATTCTGTAAACAAAATTTAATGCAAATTCTTTGCTCAACAATTTCGACATGGCAAGAAAATGAAAAACTCACTTTTAGCAGTTCACAAAACGACTCGTATCTCAAACACTAATGAATATTTTGACATGAAATTTGACATAAATGTGACTGACAGTACTACCAACCAAAAAAAATAATTCTCCAAATCCTTCGAAGCGTGCAGTTTAAATTCAAATGTCACCTTATTTTTTGGGCTTCCTAAAAATAAATTACGAATTTGAAATATTTTATATTACGTTACAAAAAACTATAGTATAACTGAAATGAACGCAAAAAATCATAAGCGAAGCAAAATAAACGACCACTTACCCAAGCCACACGAACAGGTATCTACTGATAAGACGCTATCAAAAGCGTAGAGCAAAACAAATAAAGGCGAAAGTGGTCGGCAATACTGACTGTGCGAATAAGCTATATATTCAGAAATTAATAAAACATAAAACAAATTATGAAGATCTTACAAAAAAGTTAATTTTATAAGGTTTAAGAACTATAATAAAATTTTTTCATTTAGAGAGCGAATACAATTTTTTCCATGAGAACTAAATCCACATGCAGAAAATTGAAGAAAAAAAGCTCAAACCTAATAGCTTTCACAATTGCTCGTCCACGCTTTTTTGATGACGGTTTCTTCATGAAAACTGTTATGATGGAATGTAGCAGCTCAAAGATAAACGAATTGCTACAGTCATCGTTGACAGGTTTGCGCTCAGTTTTTGTCGCCACTGCGGTCATTTCTACTCTATCAGTTAAGAAGTTGAAGCTACATATTTAAACTTTTGAATATATTTGTGTTTTGTACAGGAAAATATGAGTCACGGCGATTATGATAACTTAAGTGGGAGAAATAATAACAAATCCCTTTATAGAAATATAATTTTTTTAATTTTATGCGATTTATTAATTATTTTTTTGACATTTATTTTCAGACGCACTCCTCGCCGATCTGCAGAGCAGCGTGCCCGGCAATCGTCCACCACAATACAATACCTCAAATATTAATTATGGCGATAGCTCAGGCTATGGCAGTTTGCGTGGTAAAGCAGCGCCGCCACCGGTAAGTGTTTGAAAATACTTCATGAATTTTATAAGAAGCTTAAATATATTTTAAATATGGTTTTTATATGGTTTTCAATGCAGGTAGTGCATCAAGAACACTACAGCGTTACCGAAACAAGAACAGCGCCATCGCCAACTCGAAGTGTTGGCGGCTACAATGGTTTGGGCAGCAGCAGCATCGGATCGTCACCCGTGGGGCAGTCATATAATTATCAAAATCAGGGAACACTTGGACGAACAGGCGGCGCTTACAATGGTTCGCCCGTGCAACAAAACTCGAAAAATCTATCTGAACTGGATTCGCTTTTGGAAGATTTGAGTAATGCCAGATATAATAGTAATTATGAAAAAAAAGGTAAATAGTTTTGGCATCATTAGAAAAAGTAGTCTCAATATTTAAATCACTTTGGCATGGAAATTGGAATTGAAAATTGGAAAATTGAACTTTTCAGTTTATGTTGCTAAGCATTTATTCTAAACTCTCTATGTTAGCAAACTATCGAGCTTAACGCGTTCAAAACTCCAATAGATTTTTTTTAGTCGTTATCTAAACCGAACAATGCTACATTCCCAAAGGTTCGTCTATAGCCTATGACGTTATTACAATATTAAGGAGGAGGATCGCATAGAAAAGAAGTTATGCTTGATTACCAAGAAGCTCCCGATATATAAATGTATATTGCTTTCACCAAGCACTTAAAGATTTGTGTCCGCTCTTAAAGTGTAAGGTGTAGATAAGAATTTTTGAAAAAGTGGGCGTTTCCCCGCCCTCCAATAAGTTTAATGTATATACCTCCTAAACTACTTAAGCTATAAAATTTGCTCAGTGTAAATCTTATAAGAACTTCTACCGACAGTGTATAAATAGATGAAATCGGAAGATAAGCCTGCTCACTCCCCGTATAACGGTACTCTTCTAAACTACTAAAATCGCTATAAATCAATAACTAAATATGCCAGACACATTAAATTTTACCATCGAGATATTATGAGAGAGCTTTATGGGTTCCGGTGTGAAAATTGGACGATGGGCGTGGCACCGCGTACTTTTTAGTGAAATCCCATATCTCGGGATCCGATTTCGACAAAATTTATTTCCTCTAACATTCGTCTGTCACAGTGAAAAAATGGACGAAGTCGGACAACAACCAAAAATTGTTAAAATCCAATGAAAACAGTTCAAGGCCCTAGGTACCGAATATTTAGTCCGCGGTACCTATTGTTCGATCGAAAATGTCTGTCAATGTTTGATGTATATAGCTGATTTTAAGGGATAATTCTTATAATGATATGTCTTATACTTAATATAAAGATTTTCGAATTTCCGGGTGACTTTGTACCGCATATATCGGCCAATATGTGAGTTATCCCAATGAAAATAAGAAAGCATGTTTTACTCATAACAGTGTATCTTTGTGCCTAAAATAGAGAAATTTGAGCGAAAACTTGGCCTAGCCAATATATAACTAATCTCAGGAGTTTCGAAGATCCGTCTGACTTTGCTATTAATGATTGGTTTTACACCTAAAAGTACTTCCCTGGCTTTGATTCTTGCAAGTTAAGTTGCAAGAGTATAAAATGTTCGGTTGCGCCCGAACTTAGACCTTCATTACTTGTTAGAAATGCATTTACTACTGTGTTGACAGTCTTTAGCTAGAAAAGAATTTGTTTCGGTTACATAGACCTGATTAAGTATTCATATATGTGACCTGGTCTACGAAAAGGGGGCTTAGGTGTCAAAAAATCAACTTTTTTTTTATTTTTTTTCCAATTTTTTTTTTTATTTTATATTATTTTTTTTTTTTTTAATTTATTTTTTATTTTTTTTTTTTTGACACCTAAGCCCCTTTTCGTAGACCAGGTCACATATATTGGTATTTTGTTAAAAAACAAAAAAAACAAAAACAAAAAATGTAAAAAGGCTTCTTTTATATTTAGTTAGTAGTTTATTATAATTAGAAAATATAAAGATTTTGCAATAATAAATACAGAAAAAACTTACACATTTTTCCATTTTTTCGCAGAAAACATAGTGCCAACGAGTTACAACTCAAACTCTAAGTATAATACCTACAATTCCAGCGATGAGCGGCCAACAATTGATAGCCTCCTTAGTGAAATGGATAACGCCTCAAACTATGCTGTACCTAACGGGTAACTACTTATATACTTTTGTTACGATTTATATTAATTGCAATATTATGTTTCTTTAAATTAGCAGCCTTACCAAGTCGCCGACGCCTGGACGACATGTTAGCATTACAGTACGTGAGACCAAAACTGAGACACTTGCGCCGGAAGGCCCTGGTAAAATAAACCGCGCTAAACAACTCTCAACCAGTGTAAAATTAACTGTATTTCTTTATTTTTCTTTAAGTTGGCATTGTTGAAAAGGAAATCGTACAGAATGATATTTATTTACCAAATCAAGCGCCGCCATCGGGTTACGCATCGTCAGCAACTAAAGAGTTGGATGATTTAATGGCATCGCTGTCTGATTTTAAGGTAAGGTTTTTATTTTATACCGTCTTATATATTAGGTTGTCAAATATCTTCCTTCCGCTTTTTTGCTATTTATTAAATGCTTTATAAAAAGTGTCACAGTGATCGGATTTAGTTCAAATATACGCCATTTCGTTCGATAAGTTGTTTCCATCTAGACGGCAACTTTATAATACCCCCCTCTTAGAAGCTCCCCTCCTTATTTGCGAAGAACTGGTACAGCCACTATTCACAAGCCTCTTTTGAGTTCAATTTTACACCAACAAGGGCCTTCGCCATGTACAGGAAGAGGTGGTAATCACTTGGCGCTATGTCCGCGCTATATGGTGGATGCGATAAAACGCCCCATCCGCGTTACCGTAGCTTTTGACGAGTCATCAACGAAGTGCCTGGTCCGCCGTTGTCCTGGTGGAAAACTATATCCTTCCTGTTGGCCAATTCTGAACGCTTCTGGTCGATCGCCTGCTTCAAGCGGTCCAGTTGTTCGTTATTGTAGATGGTAGAATTAGCGTCTGGCCATATGGGAACAGCTCATAGTGGATGATTCCCTTCCAATCCGACCAAACAACAGAAAAACCTTCCTGGCCAATAATGGCCGGTCAATTCCGGCTTGGCCACCGTTTGGGACGATTCTCCGGCCTTCGACCACGACCAAAACGCTTGATATTGTCGTATATGATCAATTTTTCAAGCCAGTCACCATCCGCTTCGAAAATAGATCGAGTTCGTTCCGTTTCAGCAGCATATCGCAGGCGTTGATTCGGTCCAGAAGGTTTTTTTACGTCAAATCATGCGGCACCCAAACATCAAGCTTTTTTGTGTATCCAGCCTTCTGCAGATGGTTTAAAATGGTTTGATGACTAACTTCCATCTCCTGGGCGATGTCGCGAGATGCCACATGCCGGTCTAACTCCATGTTTTCCATGATTTGATCGGTATTCGTCGTCACAGGTCTTCCGCCGGCTGGCTTATCCATGGTGTCGTTTTCACCCGCTCTGAATCGTCGAAACCATTCCTTCGCAGTTCGAAGTGATAGAGTACCAACCCCCAAAACACCATTAATCTCACTGAACATTTTTCTAGCGGATTTGCCTTTCACGAAGGAAAACTTTAAAATAGCGAGATTTCGACGTTAGTGAACTCTATGTTTACACGTCTATAACTGTTGAACGCAATATCCAAACTAATCATGCATAGCGTCGTTTTGTAGGTTATGTCAAGACCTTTCAAAGATGTATAGTATTGCCAGATACGAGCTCTGTAGCGCTTTATACATAGCCGCGAAATTCAAAAGACGAAAAGGCGAGGATATTTGACAACCTAATATTAAATATATCTGCCCAAGGACTGTCAACCGGCAGAGGGTAGTAAAATTTCCAATAACTTTAAAGTGGGTGATTTCAAAGTATACATCCTATTCAAATTGGGTAATGATCACATACATAGTTGTGTTTAAGGCTATATTAATGTGTTGAATGAGAGAGAGTTGCAAATAATGTTCTAAAAAGAAATAAGGCAAAAATATATCTATACTAATATTATAAAGAGGAAAGATTTGTACCTATTTTTGTATGTTTGTTTGTAGTGAATAGGCTCAAAAAGTACTGAGCCGATTTAAAAAATTCTTTCGCCAATAAAATGCTACATTCTTCCAATTTATCATAGGCTACATTTCATTTTGAAAAAATTAGGGATCCTTGGTAAAATTTGAACAATGTAACCGAAGGAGTAGAAAAATGAGTCTTAAAATGTCTTTCGTCGAATGCGATGCCGTAACTATTAGCGATAGAACGAAATAATGTACAATAATATTGAAGAACAACATAATGTCTTCAAAAACCTCCACGGTAGCATATGTCCAACTATTGTAGTTATGTCACTACAACAACTTTTTTCATTTTAAACATTAATGAAAATGCTAACCAAATTCAAACCATGCTATTTATGTGTTTATATTAATCCTTATCCAAATAAATTATTTTATGGTCAAGATCATTTAACTACCTATAAAATAGTTTTTAAGTTGGACTTTCCATTCAAAAGATGTTAAGAATTAAAAAATTCAAAAGCACCGTTGTTTGCGGTGCAGTCTGAAAAGCGCGCCGGGCCAGAGAATGTAAAGTATAGAGAAGGTGCAAATTGAATTCTATATGATGTTCGATTTGGCGGCTAATAGAGCCGATAGAATCAAAGTAAGGAATTCGACGTTGTCGCTGCTATTTAGCAGAATTGAGCATGTGCAGTGGCAAATATATATGTAAAACGATTGAATTCATTATTTATTACTGTTATTTTAATTTTTTGATTATTATTATTTTTATTTTTTAATTTTTCAAAAGTGCCCGCCACTTAAACCATCAAAGAAATTGAACATAAATAGACTTTCATACAAATATAACTGTGGGATTTTTTTTAATACAAATAAAAATATTTGTGAAAAAAAGTGTTTTATATCCAAATTTCCAAAAATAAATAATTGTCTACCCCGTGCGATGCCGGGACGGGCTGCTAGTGTAATATAACTTACGATTGTTTTAAAATTCGACCCACTGTAGATATGAAGTTGTTGGTCTTTGTATTTTATGAACGTTGGTAACCTTGCATTCCATAAAAATGTTTCAAAATCATCAAAATATAAACAGAAAAGTCGGGAGAAAATTTGTTTGGCATTATGGTTTAAAAATGTGTTTGCTAAGAGGAAGCACGTTTCGAAGTAACACAACCTTATATCTATAATTAAATCATGCTTGTTACCAGTATTTTATTTACAGTTATTGTAATATTTCTCTTTGGTGCCTCAAAAACATTGAATTTTAAGGAATTCAAACGTCCAACTTGTTTAGCTGTCGTTTATTCTACAAAATGGTTAATATAAAAGCTAGATTGTTCACAAAAGCGAGTGTTCATGTCACTTTATATCTTATGATTTTTAGTATTTTTTAATATTTTTACGAGCATATACAGTTTCTATAAATTAATATGTACGAAAATGTTGCCGTGATGTAACTTTGTGGTTCCGTCCCTCTGATGGTAACACGTACGAACCTTTTTCGCTTGTTGTTTCCCCGTTAGTCACAACTCATAAAATAGTTGTTACAGTTTTATATTCCTAAAGATTGTTACTTTGAACATTGCGGCTTGTGAAATACTCCGTTTGCTTTCTATACATATGTATATCCGATTTCGTTCCTTTTCAGGCATCTTCCCTTCTTTGACTTCTGATGTAGTAAATTCACCCATGACTTATTTACGTTGCATTTTTTTCGAGTTGTTTCATTTCGCAGTTTAATATGACAAACCATAAAACATACGATTTTCTATTGGCTAAGTACCTGTATATACAGCAATAATTAACCACTTCTAATGTAAAGCATTAATAATTTTATTTGCGTTGCTTCAATGTGAAATTCTTCATGCTTATAATTATACATAAAATCTCCCTCTAGTTCACAAAATTATTTACACTAAAATAGGTAATTTTATAGTATTAAATTTTTTTTTTTTTTTTTTGAGGGACCATAAACTGTAATTGAAGTATTTTTATGGAAATGTTTTCATAAAGTTCTTCGAACATATGTATATTGGATGTCGATATCAAAGAATTTTTAACCCAAAGTGAATATTTATACCTTGAACAGGGTATATTCAATTCGCCACGAAGTTTGTAATACCCAAAAGGAAACATCGGAGACTGACTAAAACATATATAGTATGTATATAAAAAATCAGCGTTCAAGTTTAGTCGATTTGTTATGTTCGTCTGTCTGTGGGCAAAAAATTTTAAGACTTTTTAATTTAAATTTCGCGGGAAAATCCATTCGTCGAAATATTTTTTTCTAGGGTGGTATGACTGCCAGTGACATCTAAGGCAAATGTCACGTCAAAATAATCATTGGTGTTTAGTATACGCTTGTCTTTCTGAAATACATAAAGTTCATTCTCAGATTTTTGCGATGAGTGAAATTATTGAAGAAATTTTAAGTCCCGTATTCTAGTACCGAAACGTTCAGAATGATAGAAAAGGCCTTCAGTGATAATTGTTTGTCGCGAGCAAGTGTTTTTGATTGGTAAAAATTATTGGAAAAGGATCGAAAATGCATGAAGTACGAACCAGGACGGCCATCAACAACAACTGATGATCAATACGTCAATAAAATTACAGAATTGGTGCTTGATAATCGACGATTAATAGTCAGAAATTTTACTGGCATCGTTGAAATATGGGAATGATCATTGCAAAACCATTTTCAAAGATCATTTGGGCCTAAGAAAAGTGAAAGCACGACTGGTTATAAAATCACTTAATTTTCTCGAAAAAATAACAGCATCGCGTTAACGTGAGACAATGCTTTCCGCCTACCAAGATGTCATGAAATGTATTACTACTGGTGATGAGTCTTGGATCTATGCTTGCGACCTAGAAACAGACGATCAATCGGCCGAATATCGTGACAAAGGTGAGTCGAAGCAACGTCAAAGCAGGACAAAAATCGAGGTGTGTTCCACTCCGAATTCCTTCCGACCGGGCAAACTGTCAACAAGGGATACTAATTGAATGTTATGTGTCGTTTGCTCGTAGTTATTCGTGAGAAGAGCCCGGAATTATGATGGCCTATAATTCTTTGTGTTGTGTACTACAATAAGACACGGTCGTATACTGCATTGATTTTTCGTGAGTTTCTCGCCACATTTTGAACCAATATCGTGCCACAACCATCGTATTCGTAGAAAAAATACAACTTCAGTTTTGGTAACTGCTAAACACACACTCAGTGTCACATCTCACACAAACTGCACATCAATGTCAAAGGATCAACCTTGAAAATATTCTACGAATAAAAATAAATATTACATCGTACGTTGTATACTTGATGTTCGCACAAACATACAAATTTTAGTATGTGTTCATGTGTAATAGTATTGTGTAGTCACGAGTAGTGGACATTAAATAATTTGACGAGTTATTTAAAATCGCTTAAAACGTTCAATGCCATGGATCGCACGGTTCATGAAAAATCATAAATAAGTATTACATACATACATACATACATATATACACGCATAAAAAACAACCACACGTGCATATTAAATAATGAAAACTTACATATGACGAGTTCTTTCTCTGAATGCTTTACGTGCGTGACTAGTAACTGGTGCGTCTGTGGGTTAAATCCCACACTTTCAGAATTTGTAGAAAATCACAGAAATGCGCAACCGTTGATTTGTAATGACAAAGCTTTTGATATGAGAAAAACTTTTTGAACGAATGCGGCTGAAAAGTTGTAGAGCCTTTGATTTGTATAATAACTTCAACGACAGACACTTCAAATATGGGCAGAAGCGCGGCCAAACATTTATCAAAATTTGGGGGTAATATTCATACTTGAATTTATCTTTATTGTACACATGTACAGTGGCGTATAAAAGTTTATATACACAAACGGTTTTCGTGTTTCTGAAAGTTCCAAAACTTTTTAGAAATGGTCTTTCGAAAAAGCTATCTCATGAAAACGTCAGCTTGAATCTCATAGAAGTGGACAAATAGTAAAAAGCCACTGTAAGGTAATTTTTTTTTGCATTTTTTATTTTTACTTTATATTAATGTACAATATCTGAAGAGTATTCTGTGAAAATTTGAGAGAAATTAAAGCAAAATTGACGGAGATATATACTTGTAAGTCTCCGCTCTCTGATTTGATTCTGAGCGTCTGTGGAACTTTAAACGTGTTTTTCCCACAACTCACGGTTTCAAAGTCGGTGCCCCTCGTAACCTCAAAACTACTGCACTGATCCTTTTGTGATCCATTTCTGTACATATTTTTCGAGGTAACGCTGGACGCAATAACAAATTAACCGATTTTTTCCCAAAAAATTGTGTTTTTCACTTCAAAGTCTTCGAAAAAATTCAAAAATTCGAATTTCAAAAAAACCCTTATAGCCTTACCTGGGGAAAACTATTATCTAACGAATGAACTTTCATTTTTTGATTTCGGATGACCCGTACCGCAATTCAAGTTTTTTTTGAGACCCGTCCGGACAATTGCTACCATTGCTGAATTTTTTAATATTTCTTTGTAAAAAATTTATAAGACATTTTTCGAATGTCATACTTCAATGTATTATTTGTTGGATAAATAAATTTTAACTGTGTCGTCAGGAAAAAAAAACACAAAAACATGGCAACTTGGAGAATTATTTTTTTTTTTTAGATTGGTAGTACTGTCGGTCACATTTATGTCAAATTTCATTTCAAAATATTCATTAGTGTTTGAGATATGTGTCGTTTTGTGAGCTGCTAAAAGTGAGTTTTTCGTTTTTTGCGATGCCGAAATTTGTTGAGCAAAGAATTTGCATTAAATTTTGTTTATGGAATCAATTTTCTGCTGCGGATACGTTGAGGATGGTGCAGAAAGCTTTTGGCGGTCAGGCTATGTCTAAAAAAAATGTTTTCACGTGGTATAGTGAGTTCCAAGCCGGCCGTGAACGTGGCGAAGACGAAGAGCGTCCAGGGCGACCATCAACCTCAACCGACGAAGCTCACGTTCAACAAATCAAAGATTTGGTGTTGAAAAACCGTCGATTAACAATTAGAGACCTTGCTGATGAAGTTGGCATATCAAAAGGCTCAGCGAATACCATTTTGAAGGATATTTTGGGCCTCAAGCGCGTCAAAACTCGACTGGTACCGAAAACATTGAATTTTCTGGAAAAAAGGCGTCGCGTTGAAGTGTGTGAAACGATGCTTTCCGACTATCAGGGTGTCATGAAACGCATTATAACTGACGATGATACTTGGATCTATGCTTAGAACCCCGAAACAACCGATCAATCGAGCGAATATCGTGCTAAAAGAGAGCCGAGACCAAAAAAATCGCGCCAAAGTCGCTCAAACATCAAAGTCATGTTGACTGTTTTCTTCGATTATCGTGGTGTTGTGCATTATGAATTCCTTCCAACCGATCAAACAGTCAACAAAGAATATTATTTGAACGTTATGCGTCGTTTGCGTAACGCTATCCGCCTAAAAAGGCCGGAATTGTGGAAAGACAATTCTTGGTTTTTACACCACTATAATGCACCTTCCCATACTGCCCTCATAATTCGTGATCATTTCGCCAAAAACACAACCCATATCATTCCGCAACCACCGTATTCACCTGATCTGGCGCCGTGCGACTTCTGGCTGTTCACCAAGCTCAAAAGACCGCTCCGGGGACACCGTGACACCGTTTTTATAAGATAGAGGAGATTCAAGCCGCAGCGAAGACGGAACTGAAGGCCATCCCGGAAAGTGACTACAACCAGTGTTTCGAAGATTGGAAAATCCGTTGGCATAAGTGCATTGCATCGGGAGGGGATCACTTTGAAGGGGATGAAATTGATTTGGAAGAATAAATAAAGAATTTTTAAAATAAATACAATGTCACCTTTTTTGGGCAGAGTAGTATGTACACATACTATTGTCAAAGCAATTTTTGAGTTTATATAGACTTTTAACTGCCACTGTCTGTTCATCTTTATATGTATAAATGACCTCCATATGTCGCGTCGCAATTTGGGCAGTCTTTGCTTGCTTTTATATGTACATGTGTATGTATGTATAAAACTTTTTGCAAATTTTGTTGGTATTCGCTGTTTTTAGTTTTGTTTCTTGTTTTCTCCAACAAATTTAAACGTTCGGCTACGGCATTCTCATTGCTGAGGCTGTTATTGTTGTTGTTGTTGTTGGCACTACTAAACGTTTTGTCGGTCACATTTAATGCTCCAAGTTGTTTTTGAAAAATTTCTCCCGCCTTCTCCTCCTTCCTTCACCTCCTCCCTTCACACTCTTCATTACAATGGCATGGTGTTGCTCCCTTTCCTTCCTGTTTAAATGAATTTTGCAGACGCCACCGTCGCTTATTAGCCTATGATGAAAATTCTGACAATAAATAATGCCAAAAATATAAACAAATTGCACACGGCCACCATCAACAGCCAGCCAACCAAACAACTGAGCACAACAAGCAGCAGCAGCCGAAATCCACACACAGTTGTCCGCACGCGAATTACCCGTTACCGCAAACGCTGCTACGACACAGCATTTAAATTTAGTTTCCTTGTGCTCTACGCCTTCCAATGGTCTATTTTCGTTTGCATGTGCCTTTTTTTATTTATGTATGTATGTATGTATATAATGTATGTATGTATGTATGTATGTATGTATGTATGTATGTATGTATGTATGTATGTTATTATCGTACTTATCTAATTTCAATTCTCCTTCGAAAACAAAAAGTGCCAAAGTGCAAAAATAAAAGCAAAAAAAAAAAAAAAAGAAAAAACACGTCGCTGCTTTTCATTACCAACGATTTGAAGGCGTGTGGAAATGATTGGGCGGATATAGCGACAGGCAGTTTCTGCTTGCTGAAGGCTTCATTGCCAACACCGCCTTCACTGTTCACTGTTTCCTTTGCTTTTTGGCATGTAAGTGACGGGGGCACCGTCCGTCTCCTCCTTCAGCCCATTGTCCTCTCAGCACCGTGGTTGCTCCAAGTCATCTCCTATTTTATATAAACCATATTTACATACACATGTGCATGTACATATTTACAAGTATATGAATGTATGCTTTTGTCCATATAACCGATCTGCAATCTGTTGGACTTCATTCCAATTCAAAATGGCATTGTTTAGAAAAGTGAATCTTATTTTATTGTGAATATTTTCGGGTCGCTGCGTTTCGTTCAGTATTGCATTCAGCTCAGCGTACCTGCTTCCGCTCGACTCAACAAATTATCTACACATAACACATAACAAAAACAAAAAATTGAAATTGCCATTTCATTTTCATATGTACACACGGGCACACATGCTAGCGCATATATTTTTGGCGTAACGTGTGCCACCGATCAGCTAAGTAATAATGTTTTCTACAGCTTTTTTTAGTTTTAGTCGAAGGAAAACAACAAAAGGCAATATAAATAATATTTGTGTGTATTTCGGCTGCTGAGATAATCTCATGATTTGCCAGTTTCACAAATGGAATTATGTACATACATACATATGTATGTGTTCTTTGTGAATAACACATATCTCTCAATCTAACGGGTGATTTTTTAAGAGCTTGATAACTTTTTAAAAAAAAAAAACGCATAAAATTTGCAAAATCTCATCGGTTCTTTATTTGAAACGTTAGATTGGTTCATGACATTTACTTTTTGAAGATAATTTCATTTAAATGTTGACCGCGGCTGCGTCTTAGGTGGTCCATTCGGAAAGTCCAATTTTGGGCAACTTTTTCGAGCATTTCGGCCGGAATAGCCCGAATTTCTTCGGAAATGTTGTCTTCCAAAGCTGGAATAGTTGCTGGCTTATTTCTGTAGACTTTAGACTTGACGTAGCCCCACAAAAAATAGTCTAAAGGCGTTAAATCGCATGATCTTGGTGGCCAACTTACGGGTCCATTTCTTGAGATGAATTGTTGTCCGAAGTTTTCCCTCAAAATGGCCATAGAATCGCGAGCTGTGTGGCATGTAGCGCCATCTTGTTGAAACCACATGTCAACCAAGTTCAGTTCTTCCATTTTTGGCAACAAAAAGTTTGTTAGCATCGAACGATAGCGATCGCCATTCACCGTAACGTTGCGTCCAACAGCATCTTTGAAAAAATACGGTCCAATGATTCCACCAGCGTACAAACCACACCAAACAGTGCATTTTTCGGGATGCATGGGCAGTTCTTGAACGGCTTCTGGTTGCTCTTCACCCCAAATGCGGCAATTTTGCTTATTTACGTAGCCATTCAACCAGAAATGAGCCTCATCGCTCATCGGACACGGACGCGAAACACATTTCGAACCGAACACTGATTTTGGTAATAAAATTCAATGATTTGCAAGCGTTGCTCGTTAGTAAGTCTATTCATGATGAAATGTCAAAGCATACTGAGCATCTTTCTCTTTGACACCATGTCTGAAATCCCACGTAATCTGTCAAATACTAATGCATGAAAATCCTAACCTCAAAAAAATCACCCTTTACTTAGTATGTTTTCCTACTGAATTAGTGTTTTCTTTAAAATTTCCAATGCGGTACTCGTTTCCCATATAATATATGGTTGAATGCTTGAATAAACCCAAATCTCGTGATCTCAATTCTAAAGCCCAAAACAATAAAAAGGCATTTATTTGATTTAAAATGCTTTTTGAAAGTATCGTAGAAGCCCTCCTCCTTATTTGCGAAGAACTCGGACAGCCACTATTCACAAGCCTCTTTTGAGTTCAATTTTACACCAACAAGGGCGTTCGCTATGTACAGGAAGAGGTGGTAATCACTTGGCGCTATGGCCGGGCTATATGGTGGAAGCGATAACTTTGAATTTTTTTTTGCTGCTCATGGGGGCAGAGTCCCATATTTTCGAACACTGATTCTTATGTAAAATTTGACGAGGAATCGAATGGAAAGATCAATTTTGAAAAATAGTTGGGGGAAAAGCACAAAAAACCAGTTTTTTGGAAAACAATGTTTTTTTTTTTGATTTTGAAGTTTTTTTTTGGATTTTGAAAATATTTTTATCAGAAAGCTGAGATTTTTTTACATAAAATTGGATAACTTAAAAATTTTTTCACTAAGTTTTGAGGTCGTTAAAAAATAAAAGAAAAAGTCATTTTTTTGTTTGATCTCAATTTGAAGTGCGCGCCAAAAAACAATGGAGCAACTTTGACCACTAAAAAGTTAACAGATATTCTTCTTTTAGTCTATATTATGATATTCTAAAGTTTGGTCAAAATCGGAGAACCACGGGTACAAAACCATGTCGCCAATTGATGGAATGGCCCATGTATTTAGTATCCCATTTGCTACGCTCTTGGAATTTCTTATTCTAAAGTATTTTTTTAAATTAAATACCATGTCGTGGATCGTTAATGGTACTCAGTGAAAACGTGGGCAAGCTCTTTTAACAGACAGTTGCTGCTTTATGAGAAGTTTAAATGGGGATAAATTTAGGTATACTCGAACGGCATTTTATTTTCTGTCTTTCTATGAGAATACCTTTCAGTCTTTCACATAATGTGAACATACGTATTTATTCAGACGAAAATGTATCCAAAACTAACTGTTATATTTTGTCTAACAGTGTTATTGGTTACTATTAGTGAAAGTATTCTACATGTCTTAATATTCTGACTGCTTTGGTTCTCATGGAAAAATGTTGGCATTAATTCAAGTTGAAAAAAAACTACTCAAGATCATTCAAGTCACCCAGCTACACCTTTTCTAGGGAAGCATGATTATTGTACAAATTAGGCATACAGACATTTTACAGTGTATAAAGAAAGTATATTCCACTTTTCCAGTTACCTTACAGGGTTGATTAGGAATTTAAGAAATCCTATTGATTTCTCCTTTGTCTTCTTTGTAAATGAAATTCGTTAAAAGCTTGTTTAAATTGTTCTAGTACTCGAAAGAGATTTCCTTATTTGAATTCATGATATTTTATAATACAAGGTCTGTCGCAAAAGAAACAGAACTTTTTAAACTTTTTAACTGTTTCTGGTGGCGCCACACATTGGTGGGTATATGAAGTAAAAATTTTGATCTCTTGTTGACATTTCGTAAAAATTTTAAGACAACTGAATAACTACAATCGATGTTATCGATCAAAAAGTGACAGCAGCTTTTGGTCATCGGTCGTAAAATGCATTTTGAACAAAGAGCAAATATTAAATTTTGTTTTAAGCTTAGGAAAACGTTTACTGGATCTTTTTAAATGATGAAAAAAGTTTAAAGTGATCAGTGCATATCCCGTGGTAATGTGCGTGAGTGGTTTAAGCGATTCCAAGAAGGTCATGAGGACCTCTGTGACGATCAGAAGTCACCGAAAAAAAGTCGTCTTCAGAAGTCAAAAATAAAGACAATGCTGATTTGTTTTTACGATTCCGAGGGTATTGTACACCGAGAGTTCGTCCCACCTGACTAAACGATTAATGCTGTGTTTTACCTTGGTGTCATGAAGCGTCTTTCGTCACGCATTCGTCGTGCTCGATACAATGCACAATACCGTGAGACAGGGTCCTGGCGCCTGTTGCACGATAATGCGCCGTGTCATCGGTCGACGCTTGTCACTGATTTTTTGACAAAAAACTCTATATTAAACATTAATCACTCACCCTACTCACCTTATCTGGCACCCTGTGATTTTTACCTATTTGGAAAACTTCATTTGCCCATGAAAGGAAACTGGTTTCAGGACATTTCAGCTATCCAAAAGGCGACGACCGATATTCTCAAGATATTTCCGAAAAATAACCTTAAACACTAATTTTAAATCCTCATTGATCGGGGTAAGCGCTGTATCGAAGCACTAGGAAACTACTTTGAATAAAAAATATAACTTTTGAAAAATATTAATTTTTTGTTGTTTTTTTTTAACAGTCCTGTTTCTTTTGCGACAGACCTTGTATATATTCATTCACGTCGTTCAAGATCTTGCATAAAGCAATAATTAAGCTGCTTAAGATCTCTCTCAGCTCTCATGTAGTTCCATTCATTGAACTATTTCTAACCAAAATCACCTGTCGATTTGTGAAATATAGATGTATATACTGTATTATGTAAACAAATGGTATATAAAGATGCATCCATACAGAAAAATTGTACCTTTTTTTGAAATTATTGCCGCTCACACTCACTTTAGTTCAATTTGATTTTATTTTTTCATAAAGTCAAGTTATAAAGTTGTCTTCTGTGTGCTTTGCCACTAGACATCTGACACATTTCCGCTAATGGCTTTGTTGACATTGCCTGATTTATTACACGCATCTGTCAGCTAACCAATTGTTTATCTTAAATGGCATATACACTATGCTTGATTGATACCTATGAGGTTTTTTCTTATTTATTGGTACAACACTATATTTTAGTACCTTATAGTTTGAAAATTTGAGAACTTTTTGGAAGTTTTTAGGAAGATTTTTTTTGAGTTGAACATTAGTGGTGTGCTTACATGAAAACAGTGCTACAAGTTATTGGGTCATATAGGTTTATTGGAGACAGAGATTTACTGAGAGAGAAACTGATTAACGAATTTAAGAATTATATTAAAGAAAATATTACTTAATAGTACTTAAACGATATGAGCTAACAGAACATAGCCGCCACGTTGATATTTGTTGTTTAATGAGCACTCTGTGCTGAGATATGAACCACCTAGAAGCCTAAACAAGTTGAGTCCAAACGCTGATTATTGTTCTAATGATATGAAATATTGTCCAACTAATTTTCAGGAATGTTCTGTAGTTATCCGATGTTAAAACACGAAATCTAAATTTGTGTTCGGGTGTCCTGTCAGGGATGTAGGCATATAAGCAGTTATACCTTATGATTGGCATTTTTAAATGAGTACCCATTCATAATTTTTTTTTTCATTCATAACGAGCGTTTGGTATATGGAGCTGAAAGTTTACTGACTTCAGAAGATCGTGTGGCCGAAGAGTTCTAGTATCTCAAATTGTATACGCTTAGCTGATTAGACAGAATTCGGATTTTTCTCTGCTAGAATTTTCAGTTTCAGCTAAGAACACAGCAACTTTTCCATACCGACGACAGAGGGTAGACGGGATATACATTAACGAAAGAGCCGGGATTTAAATGCGCCCAGTAACTTTCACCCTTAGCAGTACTGTCCAAACCAATTGTAGACGTTTCATGCCGTTATGCCAACAACAAAGTCACATCTGTCTTCCAAGCTAATTTATTGCACTTCTCTATAATTCCGACTATAAACGGCTACGGTTTTAGGTCCCAAATTGTTCTACATAAATACGAGCCGCTTGTTGAAACAAAACTTAAATGGTGCACAAAATTAATTTTATTTTTAAACAAACACGCAAAAGTCCTACGTGCAATTTGTAACTTAGCAATGACTCTGCTAGACTATGCCGTCGTCCCCGATGTTCGGCTATAAAGAGCATTATCAGGAATGACAATTCGCATATGACTTTTGGGCAAAATATCAATACCCACACATTGTAATTGATTGTGTGTTGGCTGTTTCGAGAACTTGTGGGAAATGCGGCAAATGGGAATACCCCGTTGGGTGTATAGACGCGACCGAGGAAAAACCAAAATCCGTTTCGCTTATTTAAGGGAAGCCACACATTTTCATACATACGCACATACATACATACATATATGCATGCAACTAAATGGGTGGCGCTGCCGACGTTTGACCGGCATATACTTCATATAGATATTTTTTTTGGCAATACTAAAGCTTCCCAGTTGTAAAGCTGCTACTTGCGTCGGCGCATTGGCCAGTCCGTAACACGGTCATCGTCTTTTTTTGCTCTTTGCTTATTTGCTGCCTCTTATATTTTTCAATTTATTTTGTTGTTGTACTCGAGACGATAACCGATTGCTAAGTTTTTGAGTTCGGCGCGCATAAAAGTATTTTCAGTTTGAAAATTTTCACCAGACGCTTTAGATCGCACACGAGAACGTAAGGCAACGCAGCTAACAACTCAAAAAAATATTTAAATATATACATACATACATACTGAGGATACAAATTTTCAGTGCTTCATCAGTGATCCAAGGATTTAATAAAGGATTTCAAATTTTTTTTTACATTATTCTTTGCAGGTTAATAACGGTTCGAACCATCACCATCAGACAGTTACCGATTACGCTAAGCCGAATAAGGGCGTATCACATTTAACGCAAACTATCACCGAGACCACCACTTCTGCCGTTGTAGAAGATAACGAACCAGATCAGTTGGATTCTATGCTTGGTAGTTTACAAGCCAATATGAGTCGTCAAGGAGTCAATACCGTGCAAAAGGGCTGCTGCAATGCTTGCGAAAAGCCAATTGTAGGTCAAGTGATCACAGCCTTGGGCAAGACCTGGCATCCGGAGCACTTCACATGCAATCACTGCAACCAAGAGTTGGGCACACGCAACTTCTTCGAACGCGATGGCTTCCCATACTGTGAGCCGGACTACCACAACCTGTTCAGTCCACGTTGCGCTTACTGTAATGGCGCTATTTTAGATGTACGCACTTTTGGCTAATATTTATTTAAATTTGAGTTATGAATAAACATTTTCGTTTGCAGAAATGCGTAACAGCTTTGGATAAGACATGGCACACGGAGCACTTCTTTTGCGCACAGTGCGGACAGCAATTTGGCGAGGACGGTTTCCATGAACGCGATGGCAAACCCTATTGCCGCAACGATTACTTTGAAATGTTCGCGCCCAAGTGCAATGGCTGCAATCGTGCTATTATGGAAAACTACATCTCGGCGCTGAACTCGCAATGGCATCCTGACTGCTTCGTCTGCCGGGTAAGTGTGCTTTCAATATGCGCCAGCTCTATAGCTTACGTGTTGCGGTAAATCCAAAATTTGCGGCCTAAATTGCGAAACTGTGATTTTTTTTTTTTGTTTTTGTACAATAATTGCTTGCACATGTATTGTATGCTGTTTAAAGAAAACGTTGTCAATTTATGTGTGTTTCTCAATTATTTGTAATTTTCACCTTTCCAGGATTGCAAGAAAGCGGTGAGAGGAAAATCATTCTACGCCATGGAAGGCAAACCCGTCTGTCCAACATGCGTGGGTGTTGATGAGGAAGAATAAACCGAGATACAATTTGATTTTATGGAGAATTAAAATTCTCCAAATTTGTAGAAACGGTTTTTCGTCAAGTTTTGTTTGCTTTTTGTTTTTTTTTTTTTTTGTTGTTAATTTCGAAACGTTTCATTAATTTTGAGTCTATTTGATACTTTGCAAAAACAAAATTGAATCAGCTACATATAAAGCTATGCGATAATATACATATGTACATACATACTTTAGCATGTATGCATGCTTATTATATTTAGTCAGTGCGTGGCGGGTGCAAAAGTTGAAAACAAAAACAAAAACAGCAGCCAGCGTGCGTTTCGGTCGAACGTTTTGAGATATACGGGAAAATAGAGTTTCTATTTTTGCTGATATTTTACGCAAGTACAGCAATGCGGTGGAACACGCACACTTACACACAAACACACATATATATAAATATATATACATATATAAAACATATATATATACACAAACACCTATACACAAATCGAAATTACACAAACGTCTACACAAACACACGAAAACATCCACACACACACCAACACACAACCGCAAAGTGTTCCATTGCAAAGTATTGCACAAAAAACAACAACTAATTGGATTTCGTTTGATTCTTCCTCATCATAAAAGTATACGATCGCCACCGTTCATGCTGCTACAATAAGTTGTTATATATTCCTGAACTTGCTGTTGAAACCCCGTGCTACCCACAGGCATGGCAGTGCGTACGCATGAACTCGTTAACCATTGGCAGCATACTACGTGCACCAAATGGCAGAGTGCTTGTGTCCCTGCTCATGCCACACATGGCCTTATGTTGTCCCTGAACTTTTGAAATTTCTGCATAGTTAACAGCTGTGCCACTGTGCCTCAAGAATATGTTAAAATAATTTATAAATACACACTTATTTCTACTAGTTAAACTAACTGATTTAGTATCGAATGGCAATTCGATGAGCATAGAAGCAGTGAAAGTATAATAACTAACAAATCGAAACAACTATAAATTAGGTTAAGTTTAGGTATTTTTAAATACAAGGCAATATTATTGTAATTTGTTTATTTGTAAATAAAAATAAAATATAAATAATTAAAAAAAAAAAACAAAAAAATAACAAAAAACACAAACACAAAAATACACATATCAAACTCGTCAGTTTCTATCTGGCATGTATCGTGCACTCACGTTTACCATGCCGGTAGAGATGCGTTTGGGACCGAGACCTTGCGCTCGTCACGGTCACCATGAGGCCGAATTTGACGATTGCAAGGTGGTCGCTTTCCATACTTTCGTTCATTCGTAGTAGGCCTACGACCTCGAAGTTAAAACTTTGGAGGGCTCTTTGTATGTGACCTTCAAACATATGTGGTTATGTATGTGCAGATATTTATACAGAAGTATATATTTACATATACACGTGTATGTATATACAAGCATATGTATTACATATACACATGTATGTATATACAAACATATGTATGTATTTATTTCTATATACATACACACATATGTATATATGTTTATGGATTGCGCACACATATACGCTCACACTTTTTATACATACGTATATATATATTTCTATACTTGATTATTAAGAAAAATTACCGCGAATTTGTTTTATTTATAATATTCTTTTCAATAACACCCACATTAATTTCTTTTCCATTTGTTTGTATTCAAACAAATTATAAACATTGCCTTGTATATATTATACATTCTTTAATATATTATAGGAAAAAAAAATATTTCTTATGAATTCATCATAATTTAAGGTAGTTCTATAAACTTATGTCTATATATTTTTTAAAGTTAAAAACTATATACAAATATTTTTTTCAATGCAATCAATTATTTTTTTTTATTAAAAATTAAAAAATTGTTTGTAAAGAAAAAGAATTTTTTTTTTACTAATCCACTAGCAATAGTTTATTTTTGTTTCTAAAACTGTTGCATAGTTTTTTTTTTTTAAATTTAGGTAACATAATTATATTTAAAAATATTTATTATAAATTAAAAAAATTAGTTTTTTTATTTGCAGAACATAATTATGTTTAAAAACATTTATTATAAATTTAAAAAAACTAGTTCTAAAGTAGTTTTTTTTTTTAATTTACGTAACATAATTATATTTTAAAATATTTATTAAAAATTAAAACAACTAGTTCTAAATTGTTTTTTTTTTTTTTAATTTATGTAACATAATTATATTTAAAAATATTTATTATAAATTTAAAAAAAATAGTTCTAAAGTTATTTTTTTTTCATAAGATAATTATATTTTAAAATATTTATTACAAATTAAAAAAAAAATAGTTCTGAAGTTAGTTTTTTTTAATTTACGTAACACAATTATTTTTAAAAATAATTATTATAAATTAAAAAAAAAATAGTTTTAAAGCTATTTTTTTTTATTTGCGTAACATAATTATATTTAAAAATATTTATTAAAAATTAAAAAAATAATTCTAAAGTTATTTTTTTTTTATTTTCATAAGATAATTATATTTAAAAATATTTATTGTAAATTTAAAAAAAAAGTGTTAAAGTTATTTTTTTTTTTTATTTTCATAAGATAATTATATTTAAAAACATTTATTATAAATTAAAAAAAAGTTCTAAAGTTATTTTTTTTTATTTTCATAACATAATTATATTTAAAAATATTTATTAAAAACTAAAAAAATAGTTCTGAAGTTAGTTTTTTTTTAATTTGCATAACATTATTATATTTTAAAATATTTATTATAAATTAAAAAAAAAACTTTAAAACTTTATCAGTTTCTATTTAATATGTATGTAATTAAAAAACAAGTTACGATATATTTACGATATTACGATATAAGAGAAACTACACATATAGAAAAAAATATCCGTATTGATTATAAAATGTTTATTGGTGAATCGTAAGCAATAAGAGACTCAATTTCGAATTTTTTATTGATACGTTGTTTTGCATTTTAATTGACGATTTATAAAAAAAACGCTTCTATTATATATATGTATGTACATATATATAATATATTAATCATTCGCCAAATCGTTTTAATAAATTCACTTATGTCCTAATCGGAACCTTGCTTGCCAGTTAAATCGCACTATTGAGACAATTAAGAATTTATTGCACTTAAATGTTGCAGATCAAAATGGCTCACCCTACCTTCCACATATCAAATATGCATACATATATTTCCAAATGTCTCTTTCATAAGTATATTCGTATATACATACATATGTATGTATCTAGTCTTTTATGTAAATCACATCAGTTGCTCTTGAACGTAATTCGTGTATGTCTTTGAATATTTTACATTGTAGTATCTTCAACGACTGCAGCTGTTCAACGCATTTGCCGCTCGATCATATTTATGTCTTGCCAGTGGTCTTTGCTAATGTGTTTTAAATTTCGCTTTCAAAGTTAGACGCATTTTGTTTTTCTGCCTAGCAGATCCTAGTTCATCTGACAGGTTGCCAGCAATTAGAAGCTTTTTTAATTAAAAAAAAAAAAAAAAATTTTATGATTTTTAAATTGTTTTTAAAATTTTTTTTTTTTAATTTTTTTTTAATTTCCTTTTTATTTTTTTTTTTTTATTTTTTTTTAAATTTTTTTAAATTTTTTTTTTTAATTTTTTTAATTTATTTTTTTTTTAGTTTTTTTTGTTATTTTTTTAATTTTTTTTTTTGTTATTTTTTTAAATTTTTTAAATTTTTTTTTTATTTTTTTTTTTAATTTAAAAAAAAAATTGTTTTTTTATTTATTTTTAATTTTTTTTTGTTATTTTTTTTTAAATTTTTTTAATTTTTTTTTTTTAATTTTTTTTATTTTTATTTTTTAATTTTGTTTTTCAATTTTCCCTATGAAAGCTTTGAGTTGAAACGCGAATTATGCAACACAAATATTAAAAATTCTTGTTTGACTATACTTTTCAGAATGGCCACTGAGTTTGTAATACTCAGAAAAAAACATCGGAAACCCTGCAAAATTAAATATTATCAGACTGAGTTACTGATTCGATTTAGCCACATCCGTCCGTCTGTGATCGTTTGTATATACGCGCTTCAGTTTTAGAGATACCGATCTGAAATATTGCAAATGTCCCTCTCCGCAAGAAGCTACTCATTTGTCAGAACCGCCGATATCGGATCATTGTAGTACGACAAAATCAAACTTACTTTTCATTTCGTTCTAATTACCAAGATATATATAAGAATTATACATAAAAAATATTGAGTATTACATATATAGTATGTGAATAGATTTTCGAATTAGAAAACTTGAAATTCTAGTAATTTGATTATAGATAGTTTCTAGTACATTCAATTCGTTTAGATATTTTATTTTTCCTTTTTGGTTAAATTTTTTTTATATTACTATTTACACTAACTTATATTTATTAAACTTAATTCTTGTTCTGTGCGAAGCCAAATTTGATGAGCTTTAAAAACTTATAGTGCGAATTTAGTTTCTACTTTGTTAGACAGTGCGTATACGTAACCTCTACTAGTTTTGACAACACCTCTATGAAGATGTAGAAGAAAAGAAATCAAACCAGAATTAATCATAATGCTATCATTTCCAAGCCTCGTTAATTCGCTTTTTTTTAGATTAAAATATTTTTATATTAATATTATTAACAATCGTTCTACTTCCCAATAATGTAAGCTCGTGCTATTTACGGGGGAGTAGGTATAATTCTTGTAAAAAAAGCCCATCTTAATGTTTTTTTTTATTTATTAAACAGTTAAAATCTATTTTTAAAACATCAGTGGTACATTTCAGAATGACATTCGTCGAATATGTTGTTAAATTTTCATGCCGAAATATCAGGTTGTCAAATATCTTCCTTCTGATTTTTTAGTCCTCATTCAATGCTTTATAAAAAGTGTTACAGTGATCGGATTTAGTTCAAATAAACGCTGTTTCGTTCAATAATCTTTTTCCATGTAGACGGCGACTTCATTATACCCCCCTCGTAGAAGCCCCCTCCTTATTTGCGAAGAACACGGACAGCCACTTTTCACAAGTCTCTTTTGAGTTCAATTTTACACCAACAAGGGCGTTCGCCATGGACAGGCACAGGTAGTAATCACTTGGTGCTATGTCCGGGATATATGGTGAATGCGATAAAGCCTCCCATTCAAGCTCCCGTAGCTTCTGTAGCTTCTGGCAAGCCATCAGCGAAGTCTGTGGTCTAGCGTTGTCCTGGTGGAACACTACACCCTTCCTGTTGGCCTATTCTGGAAGCTTCTGATCGATCGCCTGCTTCAAGCGGTCCAGTTATTCGTTGTTGTAGATGGTAAAATAGCTCATACCAAATTTCGTGAATATATCTCGTCAAATGTGGAAGTTTTCCATGCAAGAACTTGATTCCCATCGTACAGTTTGTATGGCAGCTATATGTTATAGTGGTCCAATACTGGCAGTTCCGACAAATGAGCAGCTTCTTGAAGAGAAAATGACGTTTGCAAAATTTCAAAAGGATATCTTAAAAACTGAAGGACTAGTTCGTATATATACAGCGCATTTGCTGCCCATCATTACTCCGCAGCGCAATTATCAATTTATGTATGTATTTATGATTGTTCGTATTTCCTTATATGCATTGTTCTAATTGTGTTTCAATCTTTTGAGTACACAAAATATTTCTTGATGTCTTGATGGCAAATTATAAAGCCACTTTATTTGTCGGCGACAAATTTTGACTTCTCGCAGCACATACACACACACAGTGTTGGTGGCATTGTCAAAGTGCCAAAGCGCATAACAGTTGTAAACGATCTAATGGCTTTGCATGAATGCAATTCTTCAATTCATAATTCATTTTCGTTGCTATTCTAATGTCGTTGTGCTTGTGTGGTATGCTTTCGTATGCTTAAATGCAAAATAGGATTTCACTCGCTTAATGAAAACTAATTTATTACATTGCTGAGAATGCAATGCATTTGAATATGGCGTAATTTTTTTTGTGGTCGTCGTTTATTCAGCCACGAGTATTGAAAGCATTTTCGGCATAAAAGCATCGCTGTGAAGAGTGTGTAGTATACATTGTATATTGTTTATAGAATGAAATCGGTTTTTCGTTTTCGTTGATTTAATTGATTTCATATTAATTTTCAACAAAAGTATAAAACGTTTTGAAATTATTATCATTATTATTATTAATTTAAAGCGATTCACTGTGAATTCATCTGATTTTCTTATAACGGGCCCATACAGTTCTAGAATCTGTATCAACTGATTTTTATTTGTTAGCGTCTGCTAAGCAACTTCACATAAGTGTGGTACACTAATGTGTATATAAGTGTTCGATAGGTTTTAAATCGAGCGGTTTTTGAGGCCAATCACACAACAGCAAGCGTAGAATCCCTTGATCAATAAACATATTGAACCACTAAAAATAATAATTAGAGCTTAACTGTGCCCAAAAAATAAGGTGACATTGTATTTATTCTGAAAATTCTTTATTTATTCTTACAAATCAATGTCATCCCGTTCAAAGTAATCCCGTCCCGATGGAATGCACTTATGCCAACGGATTTTCCAATCTTCGACACACTGGTTGTAGTCACTATTAGGGATGGCCTTCAGTTCCGTCTTCGCTGCGGCTTGAATCTCCTCTATCGTATAAAAACGGTGTCCCCGGAGCGGTCTTTTGAGCTTGGTGAACAGCCAGAAGTCGCACGGCGCCAGATCAGGTGAATACGGTGGTTGCGGAAAGATATGGGTTGAGTTTTTGGCGAAATGATCACGAATTACGAGGGCAGTATGGGATGGTGCATTATCGTGGTGTAAAAAACAAGAATTGTCTTTCCACAATTACGGCCTTTTTAGGCGGATAGCGTTATGCAAACGACGCGCAACGTTCAAATAATATTCCTTGTTGACTGTTTGACCGGTTGAAAGGACTTCATAATGCACAACACCACGATAATCGAAAAAAACAATCAACATGCATTTTGTGACATCCTGGTAGTCGGAAAGCATCGTTTCACACACTTCAACGCGACGCCTTTTTTCCAAAAAATTCAATGTTTTCGGTACCAGCCGAGATTTGACGCACTTGAGGCCCAAAACATCCTTCAAAATGGTATTGGCTGAGCCATTCGATATGCCAACTTCATCAGCAAGGTCTCTAATTGTTAATCGACGGTTTTTCAACACCAAATCTTTGATTTGTTGAACGTGAGCTTCGTCGGTTGAGGTTGATGGTCCTCCTGGACGCTCTTCGTCTTCGACTCGTTCACGGCCGGCTTGGAACTCACTATACCACTTGTAAACATTTTTTTTAGACACAGTCTCATCACCAAAGGCTTTCTGCACCATCCTCAAGGTATCCGCAGCAGAAAATTGATTCCGTAAACAAAATTTAATGCAAATTCTTTGCTCAACAAATTTCGACATCGCAAAAAACGAAAAACTCACTTTTAGCAGCTCACAAAACGACACATATCTCAAACTCTAATGAATATTTTGACATGAAATTTGACATAAATGTGACTGACAGTACTACCAACCTAAAAAAAAAAATAATTCTCCAAATCCTTTGACGCGCGCAGTTTAAATTCATATGTCACCTTATTTTTTGGGCACAGTAGTATATATGATGAGTAAGTGTGGGGAACGTTTGTGGCATATATATGATATAAAAGACTGGCATAAAATATATGAAAGTGATAATGATATTTATTAACTTAATTTTACCGTACAATCACTACAAGATTACGTTTTCCTCATAACTAAAAACCCTTAAAAATGTCCATTAGTTTCAAACTCGATTTTTAAATACTCGTTTCTGCTACAGAACTGGTTTATCGCATCCTTCTTACTTTATTGTTATAATAATAAAAAATCTTATTTTCCTAGCTAATTATACACTTATTTATTTGCAGGACTGTCGGCGTCCCTTCCAAGGTGGCTCTTTCTTCGATCACGAAGGTCTACCCTATTGTGAGACACATTACCATGCAAAACGCGGCTCCCTTTGCGCCGGCTGCTCTAAACCCATCACAGGTCGCTGCATTACTGCCATGTTCAAGAAGTTCCATCCGGAACATTTTGTGTGCGCCTTCTGCTTGAAGCAGCTCAATAAAGGCACCTTCAAGGAACAAAACGACAAGCCATATTGCCACGAATGCTTTGAAAAGGTTTTCGGATAAATAGTTTTAACTAAAATCATCGCCCAATAGTCAAGACTATCACAACAGTCGCATATATTGTACATGCATACACACTAAATATTATACATAAAAATTATGTATGCGCCACTTATGTGTTGTTAGTGTTAGACGATGGAAAAACGCGTGTTTATTTTTTATTTCAAAGATAACTTTTTATAATTTCAACTTTTTCGCTTTCGCAAAATTGCATTTTCTTTGCCACGTAACTTGAAATGTAAAATATTCAAACTTTAGCATATAGTTTATAATATTTAATTAATTATATATTTTTTTATTAACCCCAAAGTGCTTAATGTAACCCATGCTTAAATGTTATGCCGACCAATCATTTTTATTTTTAGACAATTTTTTGTACCACCTTTTCTTCGTTCTTTATGTAAACGTAAAATTCGTAAGTTACAGTTAACTTTTTTATAATTTACTGTTATTAGGTATACAAATTACATTTGTCTTATAAACTCTAAACTTTGTTGATAATATGTACTAAAAGTAATCGTTTATTATTCGAGTTTGCAATCGAAATAAAAGTCGTCTATATTCCAACTGTTGGAAGTTCCGAAAAATTGTAAGAGATTGTTACCATATATAAAGAGTCATGAGCAATTATTTACGATTGAAATTTATTGGGGAAACGCATAAATCGAATTGAATAAATTTATAACGAAACAAACTATTAAAAGTGTGTTTATGTAATAGCTAACATAAGACTGTTAAAGTGAATTGTTTCGACGGAAAAACAAGAAAAAACGTTAACTTCGGCTGCACCAAAGCTAATATACCCTTCACATGTGTATTTCTTTTAGTAACTTGTGTTCAGTTTGCATGGAGGCTATATGCTATGGTAATTTGGTCTGAAAAATTTTTTGGGAGATTATATTATATTATTACCTTAAGCAGCAATCCATGTCAAATTTCGTGAGATACCATGTGAAATGCGAAACTTTTCCGTACAAGAACTTGATTGTATGGCAGCTTTATGCTATAGTGAACCGATCTGAACAATTTCTTCGGAGATTACGTTGTTGCCTTAGGAAATAATCTATACTACATTTCGTGAAGATACATCGTCAAATGTGAAATTTTTCCATACAAGAACTTGATTCCGAACGTTCGGTTTTTATGACAGCTATGTGCTATAGTTAGCCGATCTGAACAATTTCTTCGGAGATTACATTGTTGTCTTAGAAAATAATCTATACCAAATTTCGTGAAGATATATCGTCAAATGTGAAAGTTTTCCATACAAGAACTTGATTCCGAACGTTCGGTTTTTATGACAGCTATGTGCTATAGTTAGCCGATCTGAACAATTTCTTCGGAGATTACATTGTTGTCTTAGAAAATAATCTATACCAAATTTCGTGAAGATATATCGTCAAATGTGAAAGTTTTCCATACAAGAACTTGATTCCGAACGTTCAGTTTTTATGGCAGCTATATGCTATAGTGAACCGATCTAAACAATTTCTTCGGAGATTACGTTGTTGCTTTAGAAAATAATCTATACCAAATTTCGTGGAGATTTATCTTCAAATGTGAAAGTTTTCCATACAAGAACTTGATTCCGAACGTTCGGTTTTTATGACAGCTATGTGCTATAGTTAGCCGATCTGAACAATTTCTTCGGAGATTACATTGTTGTCTTAGAAAATAATCTATACCAAATTTCGTGAAGATATATCGTCAAATGTGAAAGTTTTCCATACAAGAACTTAATTCCGATCGTTTAGTTTGTATGGCAGCTATATGCTATAGTAGTCCGATATCGGCAGTTCCGACAAATGAGCAGCTTCTTAAAGAGAAAATGACGTTTTCAAAATTTCAAAGCGATATCTTAAAAACTGAGGGAGTAGTTCGTATATATATCATGGCTGTCCTGTGTACTTTATAGGGTCTCCGACGCTTATATCTGCAGAGATGAAGTTCACTGAAAACATCTGAGCTAGACCTGCTTGGATGTTAGTTCGATTTGACTGCTGACTGGAAGCATCTTGTGCATAAAGTCAAATAAAATACCTAATGTGTAGTTAAAGCTCCACATCGAGAAAAGAAAAATAAAAATTTAGTTGTAAGAAGATAATTTGAAGGAAGTAAGAAAGGGTCAAGGACAGGGAAATACCATAAGCTGTAAAATGTCAACCAGAGCATCGGAGCAACCGAAGCTTTCATACTTTTATAAAGTCGGGGTAATATCCTCAGGTACATATGTCTTGTTAGTTATATAGGATCTAGGATCAGTTTTCAGTTTATTCATTCTCAGCACAAAGTAGGTAGATAGGTAGGAATGCAGCCCTGTTGTATTTCGGGCTCAATTAGCACTTGCTGTGCCATTTTGATACACTATTCGTAGACCTTCTGTATCTGCTATCACGTTCCACCTTCTCTTTCAAACCATTTTAAGGTTTCGATGAAGCTGCATATGTCTGATATGCTTTTAGTAGAAATCAATTCAAGGTTTGGCGCTTGATGGATTCCAAGTGTTTTGTGTCGGGTCTGTGCTAGGGCTGGGCATTCACAGAGAAAGTTGAAAATTGTTTCCTTGTTCCCTGCTATTCCGCAGCCTCGGCAAATGTTGTTGTAGGGCATACCCTTTTTAGACGCAAGTTCTCCAAATGGCCAGTGCCCTGCTATGGTAGCTGTTACTCTGTAGATACTTTTCCTAGACGTATTTAATAGGTCGTTAGTTCTATTCCTGTCATACATATGTTTTCCATAATTGTTTAGTTATGATGCATTTTGTTATGTTTTCCCATCTGTTATTTGCAACTTGTTGAAATTGTCTATTGATCTTTGTTTTGATCGATCCTAGCGGTCTTGGTATTAGCTCCGCCTCGGAATCGTTAAGCAAAACTCCTGCCTTTGCCAACTCGTCTGCTTTTTCGTTGCCGAAAATGTTCCTGTGGCCGGAAAGCCAGATCAAGCCTAGTTGGAGCTTGTCTTTTATTGCGCTTAGTACTTACTTACACTGGAATTTGTCATGGGCGAAGACAAGGCAAGAAGCGCCGCCTGGCTATCCGTAAACATTGCTGCTTTATTTATAGTTTCGTGGTTTTCCAATAGAACTTCGCAGGCTTTTTCTATGCCCAGAACTTCCGCTGGAAGATGCTAGCCGAGTTTGGTAGACGGATAGAGAGAGAAAAGTCTATATCAGCGGAAAATACCCCCGTGTCTACTCCGCAGTCCATTTTGGTATAGACTGAGATGGTATCTTCCTCTCTTATTGAGCCTCTTCTCCATTCTCGTTTAGAGGGTATCCTCACGTGGACGTGTCTATTGAAATTCAGCTTTGGGAGAATGTAGTCTGATTTATTGATGTTGAGCTTGTTTAGGATTTCGCTGTATCCATAGTTCTGCTGATTCCCACGGACGGACGTACAGACAAACAGTCACCCGGATTGCAACTCGGACTTGCAGTGATAAACGAAGTATTGCAAATACTTTTATAGAGGAAAAATTTGATACACATTTCTTAAGTGACCTAAGAGTCTAGCTAGTGAGACGTTCTAACATCCAAAGTAAGCTATTAATTCTAAGGATGTTGTCTTGGTAAACAAATGTGGGACACCAATTCGATACCAAGTTCCAAGTTTGGTTGACTCTGTACCGCAAATATCTTAATGGAAAAAGTCTATGTGAAATTTGTGGTAAAAATTAAAGCTTATACCATACCATATATAGGTTAGGTGATACTCCGGCTATCACGCCTTACATAGACCTACAGGTCCTTAGTAATGCCAGGTGTCAGTTCAGTTTATTTTGAGATTATAAAGGACGCCAACGTTTGTTGCGAATTTTAAAAGCGAAATTTGATACTTCGTCTAGTTTCTTGAACTCCAAAGCTCCTGGATACGTAAGACGAGTGCTGGACCCAGGCATAGGGGGTGTTCCAGCCTCTTTCTCATGTCAACACTCTCGCTCTGTACTTTATGCATGTATCGTAAACACTTATGCCTATCCGGCTCCCACTTCAATAGCCATTTTGAAACCATGTGTATAGATATTGTAAGTTCCGCTGGTGGGTCGCAGATTTGTGCACCATTCACCCTCTTTTAGATTGATTTGGAACCTTCTCTCCCAAATAATGCGGGTGGATATGTGGTCAAATTTGTCCACCATTCTCCGGCTTTGTAGAGAATTCACCTAATACAGTCAATCTTGAAACTGATTTTGCCGCAGAGCCTATTTATTGGTGGTCAGTTGAATATCTTTTATGGTGCCGCCATTGGAATGTTGCTTAGCGCTGCTGTTATACAAAGAACAACGTGTCGCTGGATATAAAATAAAATAGAATAAAGAAACTGAGTCCAGGACCGATGTTCGACCTTAGTACGACACAAAACATGTTTATAATCAATTATTCCAAGACGAATTCTGTAAAAGTCGTCTAAAAGCAGTTGTTGTTCCAGAAACTACTGGAGATGTGCACAATCTGGTATTGCAGGAACGTCATGTGACCTATCGTGAGACTTAGGCAACTATCGGCATCAATGGGACTAACATACATTCAATATATCATGAGCATTGCAAATGCGAAAGCAGTCGACTGTATGGTTGTTTCAAGATGAGTCAAAGCCAGCAAAAGTTGTTCGCGCAAGAAAAACTTCCAGAAAACCGCAACATATCACAACATACCACTATCACTAGAACAACGTAGAAATAATTTTTTTTATGCCGGTTGTTTTCAAGATCTGGAAATTCAACCACAGAATATGGCATTTTTAAGCACCAAAAACAACGATTGGATGAGTGAAGTCCTGACTTGGCACCGGGTGACTTCTTTTTATTCCCGTACTTAAATAAACAAAGAGGTCAACATTTTTCGACACCTGAAAAAACGGTTAATGCGTTCGAAATAAATGTTTTGAAGACACCTCAATTGAAGTCGCAAAAGTGCTGCGACAACTGGTTTAAATGCATGAAAAATGTATAGATCTTGAATGACAAAATCTGGAAAACAATAAAGCGATGTAAAAGGTAACCCACGTATCGGTCAATCTGGAAAATGTCTTAATGAAAGAACATACTTTTCTGTCTCTGTATACCTCATATAATAAATCTAAGCTTCTGGTCGACTTTATACCGTTTATATCTTACCAAATGTAATATATCATAGCAAAATAGTCGAAAAAATATACAAAACATAGAAATATTTCAATCCAAATATTGATTTCTTAATTTTTGTAAAATAAACTAAAAAACGATTTCCACATAAAAATAGATGTATTCTATGTAGTACGAAAAGTTTTGAAAATATTAAGCTAAACTGGTTTCAATCCTTTACGGAATAAGAAAATAATTTATATTTCATTGAGTAGCTATAGTTTCTTTAACAGAGCATCACACTTCTTGAAAATATAGTCTATCTGGCAACGTTCAAATGATAATCCTTCCCACACCTCTTTCACTTCCTGCCACGGATCTCTCAAACTGATTAGCTTTCGTTCAGAAACAGTTTTTTCATATCTTCCCTGAGGGCTTTTATGGTGTTGAGGTCAGGAAACTGAAGCATAACAACAACTTCGTTACTGTACTCCATTTCTTTCTGTAATGTTAAGTAATTTTCTCATTGGTATACCCATATAAATGTTATACTCTAACACGAATATGGTAACATTATCTCATCAATACCATTACACCTTCAATCAAGAGAATCTATCACTTCGAACTGCGGAGGAATGGTTTCGACGAATCAGAGCGAATGAAAACGACACCATGGATAAGCCAGCCGGGAAAGATCTCTGACGACGAATACCGATAAAATCATGGAAGACATCGAGTTAGAACGGCATGTGGCATCTCAGAAGATGGGAGTTAGTCGCAAAACCATTTTAAACCATCTGCAGAAGGCTGGATACATAAAAAAACTTGATGTTTGTTTATGATTTGACGCAAAAAAACCATCTGGACCGAATCAACACCTGCAATATGCTGCTGAAATGGAACAAACTCAACCCACTTTTGAAGAGGATGGTGACTGGCGACAAAAAATGGATCACATACGACAATATCAAGTGAAAACGGTCGTGGTCGAAGGTCGTTGAATCGTCCCAAACAGTGGCCAAGCCGGGATTGACGACCAGGAACGTTTTGTTGCGTGTTTGGTGGGATTGGAAGGGGATCTTTCGCTATGAGCTGCTCACATTTGGCGAGACGCTTAATTCTACCATCTACTGTGAGCAGGCGTTCGACCAGAAGCGTCCAGAATTGCCCAACAGTAAGGGTGTAGTGTTTCATCAGGACAACGCCAGACCACACACTTCGTTGATGACTCGTCAGAAGCTAAGGGACCTCGGATGGAAGGTTTTATCGCATCCACCATATAGCCCGGACATAGTGTCAAGTGATTACCACCTGTTCCATTCCATGGCGAATGCCCTGGTTGGTGTAAAGTTGGACTCAAAAGAGACTTGTGAAAAGTGGCTGTCCGAGTTTTTCGCAAATGAGGAGGGCGGCTTCTATGAGAGGGCTATTATGAAGATGGAAGCAGAGTATCGAACGAAACCGCGCATATTTGAATATTTGAACTAAATCGGATCACTGTAACACTTTTTAAAAAGTATTGAATAAAAAGCAATAAAGCAGAAGGGAGATATTATATATAGTATTTATATACAAGCATCGAGTAAAGTAATTTTAATATTTAAAATTTTTCTATTTGTTTTCATAAAAACGAATAAAAACAGTGAACCTCCTCATAACCGGACACCCACCGTTGCTTGTTTTGCCCGGCTGTGAGAGTTGCTCTCAAATCCGGGCGTTGCAAAAATGTATTTTTAGAGTCACAATAATTAACTGAATGAAATTGTATTTCTGAGGACATTCTTCGGAGACTGTGTTATTGCCTTAAAGAATAACTCATACCAAATTTCGGGAATATATCTCGTGAAAGGTTTTCACTTCACTTCACTTGATTCTGATCGTGCAGTTTATTGGATGACCGATGTTTACTTTTTGGTTAAAGCTGTTCTGGGTATAAAAACGCAATTATAATTTGGACACAGTTTTCTTTACACACTTTATGGCATTATGAGCGGTTATCAAGAATAATTTGAACGTAAGATTACCTAAGTAGTGTCTATGTCCGGTTATTGCAACGTACTCATATAAAGTTAGTCAAGGAATTGGTTTTGTATGAGAATATTAATGTCAACGTTGTGTCCAAGAAATTTTTCCAATTATGGGTAGAGGTAGAGGGTATTATAAATTTCCTAAAAAAAATGGCCGCATAAACAACACACAGCTATGCTTTTATTTCAAGTAATTACTCATTAATGTGACATTTAGTCACTAGTTTCAAATACTTTTAAAAAAATATTAAATTAAAATTACAAACAAATTTTATCTATAACCCTGCAAAGCGGCAACACTGTACACGCATACTCTCTTAAACGGCCGCATGTCGCTCTTCTTCCACTAAATGAGTTTTGCATACCGTTTCATTGCCATTTCGTTCCGGTCGCGTTTTCACAATAGATACAATTCCATACCGCCGACAAATACACCCAAATAACTGTAATTTCTAACTTTATTTCGTTTAATTTGGACATTTTTAATTGAAATATTTTGAGCAACCAACGCTGCTGTTGTCACAGTTATGAATATGCCGACTACAAATATTTCTCATGGATCACGAGCATGTTTTGCCTGCATACGACGCGCATACTTGTATGTAGAAGTGTATGTATATGTATATGAAAATAATATTATTTTGTGTTTAACTACTTGACTGCCAGCCGGCTTGCTGATTACACGTACACAAACATACATATGTATGTATGCATGTTACTTGACTGTATGATTTGCACCGCCAACGCTCTACAACTGACTGCCGTTGCGGCTGCTGCTGAGCGCTGCGGTTCCCGCCTCCGTCGACGCCGGCATTGCCATTGAAATTTAAATTGAAAGCGACGATGGTTCTCAACTTAATGGCAGCGAGCTCGTGTCCACACATTAGTATCTAAAGAGTTCAGTAGTTGCAGATACATCGTCGCCTTCAGTGGTATCTAAATTTACGCAAGTTCGGAGGCTAATACATATACATACATACATACATACATACAGACGGACATATACGATAGCGAAAACGTTCACCACCAACATAACCACCTATATAACTGTTACAAACACCATTAACCACCCCAACGAAGTAGAGCCGCACAACGCAACAGTGACCGACCACCCACTTAAACACTTCGTTTTCTCCTAACTTACGCAGTCCCATTTGAGTAGTGTACGCGCACGGCATCTCTGTAACTAGAACAAAAATAAATTGTGATTTTAATTCAAGTGTTGTGAATTTCAAGTTCATACATTGTGTGAGTGAATGCCTACAGAATCGCGACCAAAGCCATAAAATCAAAAGTGAAATTAATTGTAAAGCCCATAAGGCACACTGATATTATATCCACATAAATATTTATATAAATGCATAGAAGTTGATTAGTGTAAGCAGCAACGAGTCCATTCAATATTTCAACGAAACTCTTCCACGAAGCAACCGAGAACCGGACAGTATTATTTATTTTGGTTTTTTGTTTAAAGTGACATATCCGACGAGGCATCTGGTTTGCGACCTGGCTGTGAATTACAACAACAAAAAGAATACGTGCATAATTCTTCCTTTGCTCCAAAGACTGGTTAGTGCATGTCTAGTTTAGTGCCAAATATATGTTCGCTTATATAGTAAATCGTGTATGTGTATTAGTATGTGTGTGCTTGTGCGAAATTCTTGATTTTTATCTTGCTACCTGTGAATATACATGCCTACGTGCATTGTACATATGTATGTACGTTAGAATTTATGTCAGTCGGTCTACGTGTACGTGACGCATCTGTTGAGCGATAGTATATTGCCTGCGAGTGCCCAAATATGAGTACAAACATACATAGCCATTAATTCGTACCTATGTATAAGCAAATATTGACATAGGTACATACCATTGCAGATGTATGTATGTATAAAGTGGTAATGGTTACTCCAAACTGTTTTAGGTAGTAACTTTTGAGGGCATACACACATATGCATACATATGTATGTGCACACTTATATAAAACATATATATTAAAGTTTATTAAATCAACTGTAAGTATGGCAGTCACTCAACTATATGTAAAGTAATTTATCAAACCTTATGCGACTTGGCATAATAAGTTACTAAGAAGTAACTTGACATTAAGCGTCAAAAATATGTGCATACATACATACATATATACATATATGGTAAACCTATGGTGCATAATAAGTTCATCTACGCTACTAAAAAACAACAAATATCAGTTACTCATTAAGTGTATATTTTTATACTCCTGCAACATGTTGCTACAGAGTATAATGCAGGGTGAGCCATATAAAATTTTAAATTCGCAGATAGGGCGTGAAAGATTGAGTTTAGCGTTTGCTGTATGACACGTAGCGCCGTCCTGCTGGAACCAAATGTTGTCCAATTCTTTCTCTTCAATTTGCTTGAAGAAAAATTCCGTTAACATTGCGCGATATCGCTCATTGATGGTTACGGCGGTTCCTTCTTCATTTTCGGAGAATTTCCGCACCAAACAGTGATTCGTGCTGGATGCATTGGCTTCTCGACGATTATGTGCGGGTTTTCTGTGCCCCAAATGCGACAAATCTGCTTGTTAACGTAACCATCGAGGTGGATGGGATGGATGAGCCTCGTTCGTAAAGATGATTCTTCGGTAAAATTGACCATACTTGGTCAAACGAACTTTGGAAAAAAGTTTTCAATATTTCGCAGTTTTCTTCTCGTGAATAGCGACCCATTTCAGAAATTTTAGACTTTTTACTGAATATCTGTCACTTTCCGAATGATATTTGACGTTTCCAATGTCGAAATATAGATAATTCAAATTTAAAACGTTAGATTACCCACCCTATATACAGTTTTGTTCATCTAACGGTTGTTTGTATCACCTGAAAATTGTCGACATAAATATAGTTTTATAGGAAGAGTTGAAAACTGGTTGGCTTTCTGTTCGTCCGTCCGACTGTGCAAGCGTTACACGTGTTCCTTGGCAAAATAGAAAGCAGGAGTTCGTAGATGGGCGCAATCGGACCACAATGTCATTAACCAAATATCTACTAAATACTATAACTAAGCCGCAAATAACGCCCCTAATAGGTTTAATACATATGCGTTCCAAAAGTAAGGAAGACTTAAACAAAAAAACAGAACAAATGTTTCTTACGGCAAAATCAATTTATTTTATTCCAAATAATCTCCTTTCCTCGGCAAATGCATTTTCCCGAAGAGGAAGAAGTCACACGGTGCCATATCAGATGAATATGGGAAATAGTTAATGATTAAAATGTGATTTTTGGTCAAATAATCGGTCACAAGGGTCGATCGATGACGCTAACTTTCGATATTCGAGCCGAACACATCGAATACGGCACACCAAACACTTCAAAAGTCCAAGATAGAATACCGCATTAACGTTTTGGCCGGGTGGAACAAATTCTTTGTGGACAATATTCTTGAAATCATAAAAACAAATCAGCATTGTCTTCACTTTTGACTTCTTCAGGCGCGATTTTTGGGTCTCGTCCGGTGTCTTTCATCTTCATTTGTCTCTGGCGTTTCGTTTCGGTATTATATTGCAAACACCACGCTTCGTCACCAGTCACAATATTGTGAAGGAAGTTTTTGTCATTTTTGACCTCTTTAATGATGTCCTTCGAATGTTGGATTCTGAGAAAATTTTTGTCGTCAGTCAATTTGTGCGGAACAAAGCGTGCACACAACTTTCGTAAGCCCAAAAGTTCGATCAAAATGCGTTAAATCGATGTTTTAGAGAGGTTCAATTCCATTTCTATGAATTTAAATGACGATTTTGGCTGATTTTTGATGAATTCGCGCATAGTTCCGATGGAATTTCCGGTGATCACGGATTCGGTTAAACCCGAACTTTGCCCTTCCTTATATGTTCTAGTGAGCAACAATCACAAAAGCACATGATGCCATGCTTTTCTTTACTTATATACATGCATATAATACATATGTGTGTGTATAGCAATTTCGTGATAAAATATCAAAGTATGCGAAATGCCGGTAACGCTTTATGGGGTGGGGAGACTGCCAGTCGCATATTTTATTGCCGCCATCGCAGTCGTCATCGTCATCGTCTTTAATCAGCAGCGGCAACGTGAGCGTGCATTACATCACTTCAAGACAAATGTGGCATGATAGCGGTTAAAAGCTCTCCATGTGGTCAACGAATTCGAATGACAACACAACGTATAAAAGTACATACTACACATACTTACTTATATACAATAGTATGTATACACGTATTAAAGCTGTATACAAGGTGGTTGTAGGTGCTCAACCAGCTGTGAATGGCAACGGATTATATGCTTGTACTTATAGCAATTAGAGTGACTTGCATAATTTAGATTTTAATAATTTAGATCTAGAAATAACTTCGTTTAAGTGTAGTAAAATTAAAGTCAGACAAGTTGATTTAAACTCCACGAAAAAATGTGTATTGCATGATAGAGGGTCTACTTTGACTTATATGGTTTATTCAGAATGTGTATCGATTGTTATAGGGGTAGACCCTTGACTTATACGGTTTATTCAGAAGAATTACAAATTTCAACCCAACCGTACTTTGGTTGAAGTTTTAAAATTCGGTATTATCGATATCGACTCAAAAAGGTTTGATTTAAGTATTGTATGCATTGTCACTCCTAAATTTGTCATGATATTACGAATTTCAACTAAATATTAAAGGGTGGGTCATATAAAATTTTAAATTTAAAAAGTCAATTAAAAAAAACGGCTTGATGTAAAGACCAATTTCGGACAAATGACCAGCACGGCTGGGTTTACAGTAGCTTATCCGATTCACCCAATTTTGGAGTACTTTGTCGATGGTTTCAGGCCTTATGGCAGCTACAGCAGTTTGAATCTCATACTTTAGATCTTGAATTGTTTCTGGATGGTTGGCGTAACATTTATCTTTAACAGCTTCCCACAGAAAATAGTCCAACGGAGTTCAATCGCAGCTTCTGGGAGGCCAATTCACATCACCTCCTTTGCTAATTATGCGATTTTCGAAGATAGAGCGTAAAAGATTGAGTGTAGCGTTTGCTGTATGGCACGTAGCGCCGTCCTGCTGGAATCAAATGTTGTCCAAGTCTTCCTCTTCAATTTGCTTGAAGAAAGATTCGGTTAACATTGCGCGATATCGCTCATTGATGGTTACGGCGGTTCCTTCTTCATTTTCGAAGAAAAATTGGCCGATGATTCCACCAGACTAAAATCCGATCGACGATTTCGTGCGGGTTTTCTGTGCCCCAAATGCGACAATTCTGCTTGTTAGCGTAACCATCGAGGTGGAAATGAGCCTCGTCCGAAAAGATGATTTTTCGGTAAAATTGACCATCCACTTGACTCACCACTTTGGAAAAAAGTTTTCAATATTGCCCAGTTTTCTTCTAGTGAATAGCGAGCCATTTCGTAAATTTTAGACTTTTTACTGAATATCTGTCACTTTCCGAATGGTTCCCATGTCGAAATATAGAGAATTCAAATTTAAGACGTTAGATGGCCCACCCGTTATAAGGCCAACTCTAGGACAATACCGAATTCCAGTCAAATTATAATTATTAAAAAACACTTTTTTTAATTGTCTGCTTCTGGATTCTCTTAAAAATGTATACGCCCCCAATACAAGTATAATAATAATAATATAATGTATATGTGTATAGATATAAATTAATAAGTACTCGCTTATATATATATATATTTCGTCTCTGAACTGATAAGAAAAATTAAAATTATAATTAAAAACCAAACACTACACTCATACAGAATAGTACTTATGTAAGTAACCGAGAAATTTTGTATTAGGATAGGTTATGATTTCTCAACTTTTGAATTTTTGAAGTGAATCTATTCAATAGAATCTTCTATTGAAATTTGTAACTTGATATATTTTGCAAAATCATTATTACGAGTTCTGCTATATATATTTCTGGCCTAATAATTAAATTAGGAATATTTATCAACGAAAATGGTTTTATTGTTTTTTAAAATATTCTCCATCAAGATTTATACACTTTTGCATGCGCTCAAACCAATTTTCGAAGCACTTTTTCCACTCCGATTGAGACACCTCCAAAACATGGTTTTTGAATGCTTCAACAGCATAATCTGGTGACGAAAATCGTTGACCACGCATTATTTTCTTGATGTGTGGGAATAAAAAGAAGTTATTGGGTGCCAAGTCAGGGCTGGTCAAAAAGGCGCTGGTTTGAGCCGATGTGTGAGAGCTTGCATTGTCATGGTGCAAAATGATTCGTCTTCTCTTCTTCGTTTTACGAATTTTTTCTGGCACAACGGCTGTTTTTGGACGACCTTCACGGAATTCGTCTTTGAGCGAGCGTCGGCCACGATTGAATTCGTTGTAACAGTTTTTCACAGTGCTATAGGATTGTGCCTTATAGCCATACAAAGATTTTAGTTCATCGATGCACTCTAGTCGTGATAATCCACGTCGAAAGTTATGAAAAATGATCCACCTCAATTGACTGACGGAACTTTTAGTGTTGTTCAACGTCAGTTTATACAGCCGTATTAGTTTTGCGGGGATACCAAATTCAGACATCGCGAAATCCCTTTCGTGCTGTCAAAGACAGCTTTGAAATCGCCAAAGAGGTGGTGCGTTTCGATTCTCTTTTCATGGGTTTTCATATATCTGGTCAGTTGTTGATTTGCTAGGTCTAAAGCCACACTGATAAGGTGCAATGGGTTTGTTGAGGGTGGGCTTTAATCTTTCACACAATATGCTCGATAGACCCTTATGCGCGTTGCTGAGGAGGCTTATCCCATAACAGTTGTGTATTTGGTACAGCACAGTCGAATTCCATGCGTTGGGCATGCTTTCGTCCGACCATATTTTACAAAGAAGCTGATGCATGCTCCTTAACAGTTCTTCGCGACCGTGGCGATCCTTCGGCCCCTGCAGCTTTGCTGTTCTTCAGACAATGCTCTGAGCATCAGTTATTATATTACCTCTGGGGGTTCTACAAGAGTATGCTCCGGTCTTTAGACCTTCTGTTAGTCACCGCATCTTTTCGTCGAATTTTCGAGCATTACCCCTGTCGGCCAGCTTGTCAAACTATTCATACTCACGCATTTCGGCCTCTCTCTTTTTTGTCTGCAAATGCGTTTCGCTTCCCTCTTCAAATCTCGGTATCTATCCCATCCCGCACGTGTGGCGGACGATTGTAACGTTGCGAGGTAAGGAGTCTGCATGCCCTCAAATCATAATCCTTAATTTGCTTACCATGGTTGTCATCAAAAGGGGGGTATCTCATCCGAGACTGTTTAAAGCTTTTTATTGGGGCGGCTACCAAACCCAGCGCACAGTCCTTTGGAGGGGATGTTTCGCCTTCTCACTTTAGCTCGCCTTCAAACAGATGTTCGTAGGCTACCCAGTGGATACTTGGTCTAGGACCAGATACCTATATATGTATGTATGTATATATATATATAATAAATTTTTCTTAAAAACTTACTAAACGCGAGTGCATATACTTCATATGCTTATAATTACAAATGATCAAATAAATACATATATACATAAACTATATATTACATATCTAAGATCTAACTGAGTGGACCATTCTAATACACAAACCATATATGTATGTACCATATAAATGTAGTCATATCAAGGAAGTCTGTATGTAATAATAAAAGTAACATTACAAAATTTAATAAAATATTCAAGGCAGTACATTTTCAATTTTAACTGCTTTCAATTTTAGTACTATTGTCGGCACCCAAAAATTACAAAAACAAAAATTATTAGTGACTGTATGACAAATTGCTTTTCGGTACTTACGTGTATACGTGTGATTAATATCAATTTATATTTAAATATTATCGATGTATGTATAGATACATATGTGTTTTAGAATTTCGATCACCATGCAACATTTATTTTTGTACTCTTGCAACATGTCTTGTTCACATATCGGTGTTTTGTATCAGCTAATAGGAATCGAGACAGATTCGAGTATGTTTTTCTTTATTAGTGTAGACACCGCTTAAGGGGGTATTCTAGTCTATAAGCATGAATTTAAGGTAAGTTTTAAAGTGTCGTAAAAAAAAGGCAATTCATATTTTTACCATCCATTTTTTTTATTAAATATTTGTTAATTTTAGAAGAGTAGAGAAAAAAAGTTAAAACTAAAAAAAGTAAAAAATTTCAAAAATTATGAGCTGACGAAATGAAGGGCTCTCCAAAAATTTCCACATAACCATACCCATGATTTCAACCCTCCTAGGTATCTGAAACCAAGAAGAACAAAAAGATTATTAATCTAGAATAATATCGCAATGGTCGGAACTACGGAAAAGTGGGAAAAATTTTTTTTTCACAAAATGCGACTGCCTAAAAAAAAGTTTTTTTTTAATCACTTTTTCAGACTATTTACAATTTTTTAAATGTAATAAAAATAAAAAAAAAATTTGGGGATGGGGCTAGTTGCAATCAAAGAAGAGAAATTGGTTTAGTAAAACCTGAGAAATCGTGAGTATCGTTTCGAAAAAGTCAGTTTTGAGAAAAACGCGTTTAAATTTTCCCTAATGTCTTTTGTTCGATTAGTTGTGGCCGAACCAGTTTGTATGCCGGGTCAGAAAAATGCCTATATCTCCGAAAATAATTTGAATTTTGAAAAATCCTCTTGTACACATATTCTTGAATAGTTAAACTCTGAAAATATAAAAAAATTTCGATGGATGCCGAGTCAGAAAAATGCCTATATCTCCGAAAATAATTTGAATTTTGAAAAATCCTCTTCTACAATATTCTTGAATAGTTAAACTTTGAAAATATAAAAAAAAAATTCGATTTATTTTTTAATTTCTAGACTAGAATACTCTCTTAAGAGTTAAAAGCCGAGTTTACAACAGCGCGCCAATCTTTCTTCCTTTTCGCTGTTTGGCGCCAAGATATTTTTATATATAAAAAGTTTGTCCGCGATGGACATCTAAACTACTGAACCGATTTTAGTAAAATTTAGCACACTGTGCCCAGTTCGAACCAACTTAGAAGATAGGCCATTAAAAACCATTCATAAATAAAAAATACAATGAAAGTTCTATTAGATCCTCTAGTAGGTTTATACTTGTATATTATATGTACATATATACAAATGATCACTACGACGAGACGAGTCGAATGCAAGATTATATACTTATGTAAAGGAAAACAGTTAGCACCCTAATGCATGTAAATATATATACTAGTACTATACCGAGATTTGTGATATGGGGCTAATAGCATTTTTTAACGAAATTTTCTCATAAAGCGAAAAATTCTCATAAATAAAATCGAGTGCGGATAATCAAATAACACTATAAGCGCGTGAATACTTCCATACAAACATGCAAACATATGTACATACATAAATACAGGCGAAATCGCATGATTCGAACAATAAAATTTAAGTGGAATTTCGTCTAATTAATAGTCTCAACACACATGTGCAAACAAATGCGAGTAAACATTATATAAACATAGTAGATAATATAGTATTATTTTTATAATTTTGCATATGAATGTATGTAAGCCCGCACATAACTCCACGTCGTGAAATTTTAGTTAATATTTTTATTGGCTTATGTCAACATGAACTTGCAGAATTATATACATTTTTTTTTTTTTTTTTTAACTTTAACTTTAGACGAAATTCAATCAGATATGATGTATACGTATTTCTGGTATTTCAGGAATTCTTTCATTTCTACTATTCTACGGTGAACTCTTCATATCCACAATTTAATATACACCTCAATGGATTTGTGGATAAGCCATCGACAAAATCATACAATAACCGTTCAAAACTCGACAATATTCCCCATAAACCCCGAACAGTAAAATCAGTAATTGATGATGACCCAAAGCGCGTGGGGAAAATATTTATACTACAACATAACTGCTTTATAATATGAAGCTTATAGAAAATCTCTTTGAATTTGTTGACCTTAGGTGCAAAGAAATAAAGATCACTCATTTAGGAAATAAATTAAATACGAAACCTTTATTTAAGTTAATGGCGATCAGATTCATATTTCTGCATATTTTTAAGGCAGACCAGTGGCGTAGCTAGGCAGGGGCGAAGGGGGCCGTGGTGGCCGAGCGCAACGTCTTGGGGGCGACAAAACGATTTTCACTGTTTTTTAATGTTCAGAAAAATACTTCAACAATTTTTTTTTACAACATTTATTATAAAAGATAAAAAGTTGTAAACTCACAATGTAATAATCTGAATAACAATGAAAAATATTAATTTTTAATCAATTATTCTTTAGTCTTTGAATTTGTCTTATATCTTTTGGTATCTTTTTGTCTAAAAACAGTGATAGAACTTAAAGATGCACTTTTCTCATAGAAGAATTCATCGTTAACTTTGGCATCGAAGAACTCATCGTTAACTGTGGCATCGAAGAATTTTTCGTCCCTATGGTAAGCGAAAGAGGTGATCTGTTACTTTTCGTAGGACATCGCCATGTTAATTTTTATCGGTCGGAGTAAGCGATGCAACCATGCCGTATCGTTTACCTTACTCGCTTACCAATGTCTATGTCTCGCTGGGGACAAATACCACAACACAAGTACTTTTATTTCTCCACATTTTCAAAAATGGTATTTAAAAACTCCAATTCAGGCAAAAATTCCTGCAAATTGTGTCAAAAGGTGTATAAGATATAGGGCGAAAATTGGTTTTTTCTATGGCTTTTAATAAGATGTTTTGTAAATTTACTATCAATTTCCTCAAAAACCATGTTGTGAGAATTTTGGAACTTCAGAATTTGCGTGGCTTCTAGTTCCTAAATTTTATATACTTAATATTGAAGAGATTTTGTAAACATTCACTTTTGCTCGAACCAACTCATGAAACTTGTAGGTAGGTAGATAAAGTGGGCGACAGAACATCCTTGACCCTGGGCGCCCGAAGTTGTAGCTACGCCACTGTGACAGACAATACATTTTTCTTATTTAGTTAGACTGTAACTAAATACCTGAGCATTTTCAAAGTCACCTTCATCACCTACTACCACTTTGAATTATTTTAGAACCAACATGGCCACAAAAGTGCGGTTATGATATTCGAATCTCAAAGCTTCATTTATTTTCAGGAGAAACTTTTTTCGAATTTTATATTCCAGTTATGTTTTATCTATGTTCCTTTCATTATTATTGCATTATAAACTGTCTTTTTGATGAGGCTATCTTACTTCTGAATTTCTACTAAGTATTTAGTGGCACTAATAATGACAAATACTATGTACCAGGTGCGTTCCAATGTAAACAGGACTTTCACAAAAAAAGAAAAAAAAAAAAACATAATAAATATACATGGCATGTTCACGAGTTGGAAAACCATCTTCGCTGTACATTTACGCACCGAAACAGAAATGTTAACACAATGTTGCATCGTAAGTGTTAAGTGGTTACTTGTTGCGAAAATTAAAACAAATATATAGTTTGGGTACATTAATTGACCCGAGCCATGAAAAATCAAGCTCACTGTGCCCTAAAATCAGTGGATTTCATACATTTTAGATACATACTTGTGAGTGTTATGTACACTTGTAATTAGTGTTTTGGCGCATGGCGCAATCTAAGCATGCAAGGTTGTATAAAAGTAAAAACGTGTGACGGCCTAGCGCCTATTGGCAATCAAATATTTATTGATATTAAGTAAATATGACGCCGTGCCCTTACACAAATGTATGTATGTACATATGTAAGTGAATATATAAATATACACCGATTTACTGATGGCAGAGCTGATAACGCGGTGTGAGTCTAAGAGTTTACTTTCGTTTAAAAATAATTATTTTTATATACCCATTAAGCCATATAGATAGGTGTGTATATATAAATTAGCAGTGGTAGCGCCAACAGGTGTCTTTAGCTATAACCATTGTGGACATTTCTAATCCGCCCGACCTACCACAAGCCATTTACGCACATACATACATACGTACCTACATACATATATTTGTACTTATGTGGGAGAAGAGATAATAGGACGACCAAAAATGTCCACCGTTTAGTCACATATTGCTTCTTAAGTATTAATAGGAATTAGTAATCAACAACACACACTAGCCTGATATTGTTATTGAGTTATTCAAGGGGGTTTACAGTTTAGGAGTAAATTAATTGGTAAAACAAACTGTCAGCATGGACTTTTTTCATATACATAACTATATCAATGAATAATATCGCCATGAATCAAGTGAGATATTAACTTAACTTCCGAAAGGGTGACTGTTACTCAGAGGTTGACTAATGTTAAATATTACTTCCAGTGTTCTTCTCCTCTTCGTCTTCTGTTTAACACGCAATATCGGAATGGAGTACGAGGTGCTTTCCAAAGTAAACAGGAATCTAGCGCCTCCTAGTGACGCCATCTATATGTCGACTAGTGCCTTAGAGTCTGCTATCTTTATCTGTTGTCCAGTGCGAATTTCATGGCATTTCATTGATTGGAAGTGAAGTTATTGCGTTTTAAGTGTCAGTATGTTTGTGTTATCGGTGCGAAAATGAGCTTCGAACAAAGAGCCAACATTAAATTTTGTTTTAAAATAAATAAAATTGGTGAAACTTTTACCGAAACGTTTCAGTTGATGAAACTAGTTTATGGCGTTGATTGCCTATCCCGTAGCCGAGTGCACGAGTGGATTCAACGTTTTCAAAGTGGTCATGAGGACATAAATAACGATCAACATGTGGGCCAATCAAAATTAGTCTTTCTGTCCTGTACGTTTTCGATCGTTTAAGGATTTTCATAAAGGGTCCATTCATTTACCAACTTTTTCGTCATACAGTACGCCCTTGCTATCCTGCACTCAAAGAATCGCCAACCCTTCAATTGGTAACAGTGATTACTCTTTTATAATTAACGTCATTCTCGTTGTTTATGAAGTTTTGAAGTGGAAAAAATATCTTTACCACTTCGAAGCGTTAATAGAGCCAGATAGCTTGGCTTATCAATTCAATAAAAAAATAATTAGAACAATTTAGTCGTAAATGTTGGTTTTTTTTGCTTGAAATAAGCAGAATGTGCCTTTTTAGTTAAAAACAAATATATATGCCATAATATTTATATACGTATATGTATAACGTTGGGATATTGAGTCACTTTGGAGTGCTGACTAAATAGTCACGGACTTAGTTTTGTCGTTCAATGTTGTTTATCACGAATCCATGTGGTTCACTGTGATACTGATAATTACAATTTTATTTAGAAAGCACTTTACGTAACGCTGACTACATAGCTGGCGGGGTTTTTAACCTTACCACTTTTATTGATTAGCGATTTTATGAAAAAAGAATGATCAAACATAGACTTTTGATAGATAACGAAGACTTTTGCTTTAGAATATGGTAACTCTGTTATATGCATTACACATATGGCCTAATCTTGACTATCAACATTCTAATTGAATCTTGTTGCAGTACTTTAAAGTACATATAATATATTTAAGTTCTCTTACAAGTACTTAAAGTACTTAAGTACTCATATCGACGAGTACATGTGTAACAATAAACGTCTTAAATTACCCGTATTTACGTAAACTCATATCGTTAAATAAAAATATTTTGGATGATCATTTTATAGGTCTAGTTCAACTTGGTTTTATCATTATCAGTCACGTATAGATAGATATGTTCATTGAGGAGGGAGTTCTAGTAAATGCCTGATAAGGAGCACAGCCGATCACATTTAAGTCTCATAAGTGTTACGTTTATGGTTTAAGGGGTTAGGTGGGTTTCAGTGGCACGAAAAAAATGTATTTTTATGATTTTTTTAAATATAAGCAATCATATACTAAACTTGAAAAATATAATATGTTATATCAAAGCTACATATTTGAACAATATCTCCTGAAATTTCGATACAAAAATGTTGAAAATTCAGCCGTTGAGACCTCATTTCTCTGGGTGTCTCAGAAAAAAGTGTTTTGGCCGTGAACAACATAACCAATATTGGTTCATATAAAATTAAAAAACTAAGCATAATCCGCTAGTACTTATCGAAATCTCATAGGAAAAAAATATATATAAAAATTTCCTTTTTTTCTCAGACTTTGAACAAAAAATCAAATTTTTTGGTAAAATTTTCGCCATTTATTGGTCAAAAAAGTAAGTTGTAATGAAACAAAAAAAATCCTTTGTTCAATAACTAGATAATGTTATTTTAAGAACGTGTATATAAGACGAACTAAATCGCTCGATAATTTTTCGGAAATCGTGTTCACCGACTTCAAAAACACAGTTTCGAGAAAGACACGTTTAAAGACGGTTAAAAACTATGCGCAACTAGCCTCAAGCGCACAAGTTCTCAAGGCTGTATCTCCGAAATTATTACTTAGATCAACTTTAAAATTTAGGACAGTATTCTAGAGATATTGTAGAATTTAATAAAGTAAACAAAAAAAATCTGTCTTTTGAAATTTTCAAACCCACCTAAGTCCTTAACGTAGAACTAATTGGTCAGAAAAATTGTAATGAAACAAGAAAAAATCTTTCGTTCAATAACTGTATACTGTTATTTTAAAAACATGTACGCAATACGAACTAAATCGGTCGATTACTTTTCTGAAATCGTGTTCACCGACTTCAAAAAAAACAATTTCGAGAAAAGCACATTTAAAGACGGTTAAAGACTATGCGCAACTAGCCTCGAGTACACAAATTCTCAAGGCTGTATCTCCGAAATTATTGCTCAGATCAACTTTAAAATTTAGGACAGTATTTTAGAGGTATTGTAGATTTTAATAAAGCAAACAAAAAAAAAATAAAAATCGATCTTTTGAAATTTTCAAACCCACCTAAGCCCTTAACGTAGAACTAAGCACCGTTCTTAGACACGATTAGCTTTAATAAAGCTTGTGAGTTTCATGCTCTTCAGCAGACTAGTCTATTTTTGATGAAAGCGCGTTAGCCGTCGTTTAAGATATTTCGCGTCAAAAAATTTTCAACTCTTTAATATTGTTGACGAACTTGGATTCTAAGTGGCATGTTCATGTGTCTCCATAAATATTTGTTTACTTCAAATTACTGTTGTATCTAATCGTCTTATGACAACAGATATGCTGATTTTAAAACATACGACCTTACATAATAGCATTAACGTGGATATGAGCGAGTGCGTGTGTACTTAAAGTACCCCATTGTTAAAATAAGCTGGCTTTAGAATTCCAAAGTGAACAAACACTTTATTTACCTTGCAGCGTGGAACTCGCTTGCAACAACAAAATTAATTTGTCATGAATAGATGTTGGTAGGTCAGGAAAATTGACTGTAGTTTATGGTATTGAGAATATAATATGAATGTATTCGAGATACACATATGTACGTACATAAGTACTCATATAAAATATTTTAAAAAGTCGAGACGCTTTAATTCTTTAATATGTTTAACATATCTGACCTGGATACAAGCTAAATATGTGCGTATATCGGTTGAATTTTATGTATTTCCGCTTTGGCAGGCAATTATACAGATTTGTTGGTGACACAATTTGAAAGGATATAGACTTGTCGAGACTCTGACTGTCGACTGTCTCACTACGCTAGCTGGAAGAAGGTGAACATTCATCGGAATCCCCATAGCAGGCATATTGCCGCCAAAAAACAAAAAAGTTTGATTGTTCACATAACAAACTTTTTAAAATTTTTGTAATCATTTGGGATAAAAATGGCGTTCTTTCAATGAAACAAGTTGGTCTTGGGGTAACAATATGGACAAATGAGTCCTGGGATATTGCTCTACTTTTTTGGAACACTTTTAAACACATAACTCTATGTTCTAAGAAAGACGTTAGTACTTTCAAATGATATTTTTTTAAATATCTTCAAATATTATTGAATTATAAAGTGTATTCTTATTTGGACGTATGATTTTTAAGAAGAAATAAAATTACAATTAAATGTTACAGGCAAGAAATTTGCTTTTTTTTTTATAAATATAAGGGTATGCCTTTATGCTTTAAAAATTATTTCGGGCAATTGGGACCGTATATCAACAACAACGCGCCGAATATTCTCTTCCAAGATGTCACTCATCTTGGGCTCAGCTAGATATACGTCTTTTCATAACCTTGATTTACCTTCGTGTAACTTCTGGCCATTCAGTAAATTCTCATGACCACTCCGAGGACACCGTTTTGACTCAATTGAGGCTATTAAAGCTGAATCGAAGAAGGAGCTGATGGCCATCACGACGGAGGATCTTTCCAAGTGCTATGATGACTGGAGAATTTATTGGCAAAAGTGCCTAAAACAGACCCACTATACGAGATAATACGCGCACCAAAAATTTCTTTAAAAAAATTTTCTATTTCGTTCGATATATAGTATGTAGAACAGTCTCTTTGGAAACAAGGGTCGGCCACATTAACATCCGCCTAATCAGGCAAGATCCTATCAATAAACCTAGCGCTCCCCATTGGCTGTAACATTGTGGCAGGCTTTATTTTTGAAGAAATATGGACCGATGCTTACCTCTGCTCATAGAACACACTAAACAGTGACTTCTGGTGGACGTAACGGCGTCTCAACTATGGCTTGTGGATGACTCTAAATGCTAACATTTTAGTTATTAACATACTCATTCAATTAAAAGTGGGCTTCGTCGCTGAATACAATTTTCTTGTATAAATCGGTTCGGTGGCCATCGCGTTTTGGTACCATTCACCGAACGCGCGATGGGCGTGATGGTCGAACCGAAAAAAGTATTGCCATCTGCAATAAATTTTCAATCGACTTAAGTGAATACCCTTCATTGTTTCTATAATAAACTAGTGGATCCGGCCACGCGTTGCTGTGGTATACATTTTATACTATTATTCATATAAAAAACTACTAAATACAGTAAAATTTACGAATAAAGGCGAACACGTTTTTTCTGTCCAGTTCATAGAGTTTTACGCTTAATAGAACGTCCATTTAATAGAGCTTTCACTGTATTTTTTATTTTTGAATTAATTTTATTATCCTATCTTCTAAGTTGGTTCGAACTGGACACAGTGTGCTAAATTTAACTAAAATCGATTCAGTAGTTAAGGCGTCCATCGCGGACAAACAACGTGACACGTACTTTTTACATATAAAGATTTAAGAATTGTTTTTAATATGCTATCTTCTAAGTTGGTTCGAACTGGGCACAAGGTGCTAAGTTTTACTAAAATCGGTTCAGTAGTTTAGGAGTCCATCGCGGACAAACAACGTGGCACGTACTTTTTATATATAAAGATTTATGAATTGTTTTTAATATGCTATCTTCTAAGTTGGTACGAACTGGACACAGTGTGCTAAATTTTACTAAGATCGGTTCAGTAGTTTAGGTGTCCATCGCGGACAAACAATGTGGTACGTACTTTTTATATATAAAGATTTATAAATTGTTTTTAATATGCTATCTTCTAAGTTGGTTCGAACTGGGCACAAGGTGCTAAGTTTTACTAAAATCGATTCAGTAGTTGAGGAGTCCATCGCGGACAAACAAAGTGGCACGTACTTTTTATATATAAAGATATATGTATATACCATACATTTAGGCAGAGCTTTCTGCAAACGTCTCCATTTACATTAGTCACTATTATTTTTCAGTACATATATGCGAGTAAGAGCATACTTTCGATTATGCCCAGTATAATTCTAATCGCTGTGGATTATTTGGGGAACAGTTTTTGCTGAGATCTAGACACCATGTTATGGTTTAAAAACGGATCAAGATTTCCAACATTGACTCTTATTTTTTACCAACAAATGAAATATTTTCTCTCTTTGCGAGTCAAACTATTCCGTTTCTTAAAAACAAATTCCGAAACGTTTGAATTCAAACTCAGATCCACAGATTTTACTTCACCTAAAACCATTTGAAAATTAGAGAGTACGCCAGCAATGCTTGTGCCATTGATGAGTGCCAGGCAATCATTCTTGATCGCTATGTTTATTGAATTCAATTGTTGATAATCAAATTGCAATCAGTTCAAGCAAAGTCCATTGAATAGATATTCTATTGAATTACTCGAATTTGTTACAATAATAACGTGTTTAAATTCGTCGAACCATGTAAACGGACTCAATGGTGAGCACTTACGAATGTATGTATGTGAAAGCGTGAGCTTGGCGTGTCTCTAAACAGAGTTTGTTTACCTCAGAGTTATTCGTCGTCAATATATCTAGCACTTTTAAGTCTGCCAATGGTTTCAGATTTCAAATACATACACATACAATACATATCATACAGCTGGCGTGATTTGCGCCTCTCGCTCTTACCTCAAATGGTCCGACAAGGTGTATTTTAACTTTCATAATGTTGCTCATTCTATTTTTCTTCTTCATTCCAGCTTTAAAAGTCGCCGATATGAGTCAAAGCCCGGACACTACATTCATACCGGATCTTCCAAAAGGCCCACTATGTAGATATCGCAGTTGCGCCAAATTCGACTGGAAGCAGCTGAAAGTGATATTCGAAAGAGAGCAGGACTTACGCATAAAGGTAGGTGATCTCACATTCTTTCAATAATATTATTATTTAATGAACAATGTTAAATTTTTAAATTTTGCAGTATAAAGTATGGAAGATACTTGAGAATGATCCACTATTCTCCAAACCACAATCTACTCTCTCTGCCGATGAACAGAAGCATCTTTGCGCCATGCAAGTTAATCGCATGCCACATTTGAATCTCATACCGAAAGAGATCGAACAGAAAAGTTTCGGTGAAAAGACCAAATATTTGATGAGCATAAATGAGGCTTTGCACACATACTGTCCGAGTTTGTCAGTGAAAATCGCCTTGGGTGTCGGACTCTTTAACAACGCCATACGCGCTATGGGCACAGAAAGACACATGAAGTACTATGATGCTGCGTGGAATCGTGAGTTAATAACATGTTTGGCCATTACAGAAGTAGCGCATGGTAGCAACACGAAAAGCATTCGTACCACCGCTACATATGATCCAAAAACGCAGGAGTTCATAATAAATACGCCAGACTTTGAGGCGGCAAAGTGTTGGGTTGGCAATTTGGGTAAAACGGCCACAATTGCGATGACATTTGCCAACTTATACACAGCTGATGGGGAAAATCATGGACTCCACGGTTTTCTAATACCCATACGTGATCCCAAAACTTTGCAGGCATATCCTGGTGTGTTAGTTGGTGATATCGGCGAAAAGATCGGTTTGAATGGCATTGACAATGGTTTTGTGTTGTTTTCGAACTATCGCATACCACGCGAAAACCTTCTGAACCGTACTGGCGATGTGACACCGGAAGGTGTTTACGAAAGCGTTTTTTCTGAACCCGGTAAGGTGTTGGGTGCTGCTTTAGAGTCTTTTTCGGCGGGTCGAATTGGCATTATGCAGGAATCGGCGAATACACTCGCCAGTGCAGCTGTAATTGCCGTGCGTTATGCAGCGCTGAGAAAGCAGTTTGGTCCCGAGAAAGATGGACCGGAAGTGCCGATAATTGAGTACCAGCTTCAGGTAAGTACTAATTATCAAATTATTCTTATACAAAATTTGTTAATCACTATGTCTCGCGTAGCAATGGCGCATATTCCCATATCTGGCGGCTGCTGGCGTACTGAAGCTTGCTGTGGCTGAGCTGACCGAAATTTACCTTAGCATTATTGAGAGGTCACAGAAGGACTCTAATGGATTTGAGCTGTTGGTGAGTAAAATCTCGAAAAATGAGATTGGCACATCGGTGACTTTTATTTAATTTACTATGAATTCATATTACACTAAAAATCTTCTATAAAACTGTGCCCAAAAAATAAGGTGACATTGTAGTTATTTTGAGAATTCCTCCAAATCAATTTCATCCTCTTCAAAGTAATCCCGTCCCGATGCAATGCACTTATGCCAACGGATTTTCCAAATTTCGAAACACTGGTTGTAGTCACTTTCCAGGATGGCCTTCAGTTCCTTTTTCGCTGCGGCTTGAATCTCCTCTATCGTATAAAAACGGTGTCCCCGGAGCGGTCTTTTGAGCTTGTTGAACAGCCAGAAGTCGCACGGCGCCAGATCAGGTGAATACGGTGGTTGCGGAATGATATGGGTTGAGGATGGTGCATTATCGTGGTATAAAAACCAAGAATTGTCTTTCCACAACTCCGGCCTTTTTAGGCGGATAGCGTTACGCAAACGACGTATAACGTTCAGATAATATGACTTGCTGACTGTTTGACCCGTTGGAAGGAATTCATAATGCACAACACCACGATAATCGAAAAAAACAGTCAACATGACCTTGATTTTTGAGCGACTTTGGCGCGATTTTTTTGGTCTCAGCTCTCTTTTGGCACGATATTCGCTCGATTGATCGGTTGTTTCGGGGTCGTAAGCACAGATCCAAGTATCATCGCCAGTTATAATGCATTTCATGACACCCTGGTAGTCGGAAAGCATCGTTTCACACACTTCAACGCGACGCCTTTTTTCCAAAAAATTCAATGTTTTCGGTACCAGTCGAGATTTGACGCGGTTGAGGCCCAAAACATCCTTCAAAATGGTATTGGCTGAGCCTTTCGATGTGCCAACTTCATCATCAAGGTCTCTAATTGTTAATCGATGGTTTTTCAACACCAAATCTTTGATTTGTTGAATGTGAGCTTCGTCGGTTGAGGTGGATGGTCGCCCGGGACGCTCTTCGTCTTCGACACGTTCACGGCCGGCTTGGAACTCACTATACCACTTGTAAACATTTTTTTTAGACATAGCCTCACCACCAACGACTTTCTGCACCATCCTCAACGTATCCGTAGCAAAAAACTTGATTCCGTAAACAAAATTTAAAGCAAATTCTTTGCTCAACAATTTCGACATCGCAAAAAACGAAAAACTCACTTTTAGCAGTTCACAAAACGACTCGTATCTCAAACACTAATAAATATTTTAACATGAAATTTGACGCAAATGTGACTGACAGTGCTACCAACCTAAAAAAAGAACAATTCTTCAAATCCTTAAATTCAAATGTCACCTTTTTGGACACAGTAGTAATCTCCACTCATAAGTTCTGGTAAGAATTAAATTATAATAAATATAGGTTCAAAGAATCCAACACGTTTTAAATTTGTTACCTTTCCCTGTTGAAAGAAATGCCTGTTGATAAATTTAGTTTTGTCCAATCAAATAAACATGCCATCACTAGCCTTACCTAGTATTTATGGCTTTAAATATACTGGAAAGTTAATAAATTATCCGAGGAAAGTCGGTTCTAGAATCCGATACACAAGGTGCGTTCCAAAGTAGAGAGGACTTTTTGAATCTAGTGCCCCCTGGCGCCATCATCTTTATGTCGACTGGTGCGTTAGAATCTGCTATCGAGCTAAAACGCTCGTTCGACACGCTTTTGGACCGTGCTAAAAGTTGTATTGCAGTAGAAGCCGACTATTTTGAATAAAATGAATTGCTTTTGCCGAAAAAAAACATTTGTTCTTTTTTTTAAGTCCTGTTTCCTTTGGAACCCACCTTGTAGTGCCTAACAATGTACATACGATTACATCCAATTTTACTTATACCCGTTTTTTTTCTTTTCTTCTAATTGCAGACCCAAATTGTGTCCGAAATTCATGCAGTCATCTCTTCATCGAAACCCCTGCTTACATGGACTGCGCGAGATGCTATTCAAGAAGCGAGAGAAGCTTGTGGCGGTCATGGTTTTTTAAAAGCTTCCAAACTGGGCGATCTGCGCAACGATCACGACCCAAGTGTCACCTATGAAGGCGACAATAATGTGCTCGGACAGCAAGCCTCCAATTGGCTTCTGCGACAATGGAATAGCACAGTTGAAAGTCCAGTGGGCACTGCAAATTTTTTGAAAAATCGTGGTGATATTCTGCAATACACCTACGAAAAGGTGGCGCGGGAATCGTCAATTGAATCTATGGATTGTGAGTTGAATGCTTTAAGTTATATTTAAGCAGTTATTTAATTGCAATAATTTTGTCTTTCTAGTTGTGCTGCAATGCTACGAGTGGATGTTGTGTTATCTGCTCGACAAAACAGCGAATCATATGGCTAAAGACATAAAAGCCGGAGCGCATCGTTTTGATGCGCGCAATAACTGTCAGGTGTATGGCGCGCGCGATTTGTCATTGGCTTATGCGGAATATTTCGCTCTAAGTCGTTTTCGTGAACGTTTCCGCCGTCTGGAAGTGAAGACCGAGTTGTCGCAAATACTGGAACTGCTTTTCGCCATCTATTCAATGTGGTGCATTGACCGACACATGACCACCTTCTATGTGGGCGGTTTTGCAAAGTCAGCCTTGTTTGCCGAAACGATACGTGCACGGCTGCTTGCTAAATGTAGCGAATTGAAGGACTCTGCAGTATCGGTAGCAGACGCATTGGCGCCGCCTGATTTTGCACTTAACTCGGTTATCGCCAAATCCGATGGGCTTTTGTACGACAATTTACAAAGTGAATTTATGACCAATAAGGGTGCATTTGAGCGCCCCTCGTGGTGGAAAGATATTATTATTCCTCAGGTTAAGTCAAAGCTTTAAACAAAAAAAAAAAAGTACTCCGCCGAATGTGAATAGGCAAACATATTGCATTTTCCTAGTGTAGGGCCTTTTTACGAAACGAATAACTGTACTGTAGTTGAATGTAATGTGCGCGTGAATCATGAAGGTGATTGTGTCTGTATAGAATTATGTAGTATGTATGTAAACTATGTACGAGTATAATTTATTGGTGCACAGTCTTGTGCAAAAAAATAAAACTGTTAGAGAAACCTATGATAATGGGAACGGGTATATGATATTTTTGTGGCTTGAAATTTTTACATACGCAAACTATTTGATACGAAAATTTATTAAGTAAATATTTTTATATACCTAAATACTTATAGTATATATATAAATATATACATATATTTGTTTATATATATCGTTTCATAGTGAATTAAAATAAAAATATTTATGTATATTTATCTAACTCAATTCACATTACCACTATTGTAATTCCTAAATTAATTTTTGTAACGTTGCTTCAATGGAGTTGTTGTGGCGTTCGTGAGCGCGGTTAAAATGTATGTATGTATTCCGTAATTGTTAAATCATTATCTTGATTAAAGATTTATCTGAACGAAGATTATTGTATTTATCTCAAAATTATTTGCTGGAAATAAGAAATGACGTGTTTCAGTGAGGACACTGCACATTTGAAAAGCAAATAGAAAAAGGACGTAATATTAGGTTGTCAAAGAAGTCTTGCGGTATTTTTATTGAATCAATTCGTGTGGCCCCATACATCGAGCTTCTTAGTGACTCTAAGCTTCTTCAAATGGTTTAAAACGGTTTGATGACTACTATGCCGGTCTCTTTCGACCAATTCAGCGATTTTATCGCAATTTTCGACGACAGGCCTTCCGGAGCGTGGCGCATCTTCGACCACCTCTACACCAGAACGAAAACGTTGAAACCATCGTTGTGCGGTGGAAATAGAAACTGTATCGGGTCCATAAACTGCACAAATTTTATTGGCGGCTTGAGATGGATTTTTGCCTTTATCGTAGTAGAACTGTAAAATATGCCGTATTTTCTTTTTATGTTGCTCCATGTTTGCAACGCTATAACTCCCGAACGACTTAAAAGAAACGACAATCAATCAAACACGTGTTAGCGCGTGAAATGAGCTTTCCAAAAAGGTATAGCATGACCCGATGCAACGAATAAAACTAGAACTACGCGCTTTCAGCGCCAACTAGCGAAAATACTGCAAGACTTTTTTGACAACCTAATATATGTATATGGGGGCTAAGGGAAGTATTGGTCCGATTCAACTCATTTTGGACTTACAGACAAATCATTATAAGAGAAGGATTATCCCTCAATTTCAGTTACACATATATCTCACACATTGACTGACATTTTCGAACAAAAGTCAACTCTTAGTACCGGGGTACACATATTTGGTACCTAGGGGCTTGAACAGTTTTTATTGGACTTAAACAATTTTTGGTCATAAGCTGGCACACAATAAAAAATATTCGTGTTTTATCTCGTTATTCTCTCTCTCGTAATTGAACGAAAGGATTGGAATTTAAAATTGTGTTATATTAGAAGCAGGCGTGGTTGGTGTCCCAATACATAGGATTTCATCAAAAAGTTGGTGGTGCCTCGCCCACCGTCCAAGTTTCACACCGCCTCCCATGAAACACACTCCAACAGTCTCGGTGGTTTGTTGAGATCGATTCGCTATAGCTTTAGGTAATTCAAACTGACCGTAGACAACAAATTTTCTTCATTACGTGCTGAAGATGACTTCCACCCAACATGTAATAGCATTGGCAGACGGCAGCGTTAATCCTGATTAACTGCATTAATCCGGATTAATTAATTCAGGAGTTAGTGAAGATACCTCCGTTCCTCACTCCCATTTAATCCTCAAAAACTTAAAGAATTAGCTGCATTTTCGTTGGCAACATTGTTAATCTATTGTGAATGAAAAACAAGCTTACACTGATAGTTGTTTTTCAAATTTTCAATAATAAATTTATGTTTTATCTTACTCTTATATATAAAAATGAATCGCAAAATGTGTTGGTAAGCGCATAACTCAACAATGCCTGGACCAATTTGACCAATTCTTTGTTCTAAATGTTCGTTGAGTTTCAAAGATGGTTTTTACAGCAAGAATAATTCGAATAATTGACGGAAACCCCCTGAAAACAGCCCTTTTCTTTTTTCCATACAAACGAATGAATGTGGGAACGACTGAACCAATATTGATGAAATTTTCAGAGAATGTTCTGTGTGGATCGGGGAAAGTTTAGAAATAAAAAAAACTGTATGCTTTTCATGAGGAAAAGTCGGAAAATTGGAAAATTCCAAAAAGTTGATTTTTTCATACACATTTTTTTTTAATTTATTTGTTTTTCAATTATTTGAATCGTTCAAATTTGTCGTTTGCTTCAAAAATTTTTGAAAATTATTCAGTGAAAACGTAATGTAAGTTGCACATAAAATGATCAATTACACTAATATCGGTCGGCGCAAAGTGTATTCAACAAAGTGAACTAAGTATTTGACTTACGCTTATTTGACAATAAAATAGTAAACAATTCATGTATTTGTTTATATTAACCCGTGCGTTTTTTTTTTTTGATCTTGAACAATATGAAGCCACTTGCTTTACATACCTATATATGATAAATATAAACGTAATAAAAATAGAGACAACCAATTTATTTGTTCTCAACGTTATAATGAATTCCACAACAGAAACTCCTTACCACAAAAATTACAGCACAGCATGTATAGGTTCCGATCAGTTATTAAAATTTTCGCGCAAACAAGTTTGTCTTGAGACCTAATCAATAGTAAAAACGTAAAATTTCTATTTATTAAAATAATACTTTTTTCTTGAAGATTGGGAAGTAAGTTTAATGAAGGTACTGCATCGGGGCTTTTAAGGGAGATTCTTTTATTTCCTCCGCTTTAAAATGTAGCCCACATATTCTCGATGACAAACTGAGTTGTACGCCACATACTTTTTCCCATTCCTTCCGTTGCGATTTGTCAGGTGGAGCACAAAACATTGGTAAGTTGCTTCCATGAGTTGTTTTGCATAGGCAACAAGTATTCGGCATTTTATTCAGTTATTTAAAAAAATATTGTTTTTCGTATTGAAATTTGCTTACTTTTGAATTTTCAAATTTGAATTTTTGAATAAATGTAAGGGTTAAGTCAATGACAACATTCATGTCAAATAAGCGTAAAGTAAAATTAAATGTCATATACTTAGTTCACTTTGTTGAATACACTTTGGGTCGGCGTTCTTTTTGGCATCAAAGTTTGGCAGCCCAAGGCAAGGCAAGGCAAGGCAAGAAGTACTCCCAAGATGAGATGACATACGTGCGGTATTATGGATTGCGGTCAATCAGCAAGCGATCGTCCCGATGTCACAACAAAACTTTTCAAGCAACAGCTTCGATGGACGTTATCTTGAAGCAACGTATACATATCTGGTGCTGTTAGATGCTAGAGTGCTCTATTGAGTGGTAAAAGAGAGGTTTGCCGCACGCACACATTCTTCTTTGGATGGTGGATGGTGGTTACACCAGATCAAATTGATGAAATCATTCAGTCGTGCGGAAACTCATGATGCAGAGAAAGGTCCAGTATTATACGAAGTGATGAAAGAAATATATGGGTCATGGTCCTTGCGGACACCACAATCCCTCTTCGGTTTGTATGTCTGACAATAAATGCAAGAACAGTATCCACGTTTCTTTCGGAAACACAAACTAGAAATGAGGGATATCCACTCCATCGGCGTTGCTCACCAGACGACAATGGCATTCAGCATTCCATTCAGAAGAGTGAATATCGAAGTTGATAACACATGGAGCTTACTATATTCACCATTATTGTCTAATTTCTATTCAAAACTCATATCAGTGTTTAGTATTGCAGTTTGGTGTAATCGAAAGTACTGCACCAAAGAAAGCAACATGACGGTTATTGGACTTGAACGATACGGTTGATACATAAACTGCAATAAAGCGCTTTGTAGGATATTTACTTTTGCCATTCATGAACGTTTTCCGACTGTTGTGTGTTACGCAGTTCATTTGGAGAATGGCCAAAGAGCGTATTTCCACCCAGAGAATACAGTACAGCCAGTGGAAACACCGCTAGCAACAAAATTAACATTTACGAGTTTTTGCTCAACTTTAGTCAGAGATCGAGGACATTCGGAAATACCTTGATATTATACATGGAATGCATCGTTGAAGAAATAATTACGCAGAAAGCAAGGCCAACAAGTAGATGGACAACCAGGTGTGTTATCAACTAATGCGTTTTGACAAATTTACACAATCCACCCGAAAAACGACGATTGTTTCTACCTACGGTTGCTATTGATAAATGTTCACGGTTCAACTTCATTTGAGTCATTGCGTACTGTGATTGATACGGTGTGTGCAACTTTTTGAGAAGCAAGCTAGTAATTACAATTGCTGGAAAATGATAATCACTGGAATGCAAATGAAGTTCGCACACTTTTCGCGATAATCATTTCGACATATCAGCCTTCAAATCCGCGTCTATTATGCGATACGAACAAAAATGAAATTGCCGAAGACATTTTACATCGTCTTCGCTAAAAATTGGTTGATACTTCCGGTGGTTCGATATCAATTCCATCTTCCCTTTATCAATTCACGAAAGATGAACTTATCGGACATGAATTGTTCGGACATTGGCCAAATTATCGTAACTACGATTCCTTAAGTGTACCCGCAAAGTTAGCTGCCAAAAATACCGATATTGTTGACTTTAACTTGAAGTTTCAAAGTAAAATTCCGGGAGACTTGCACCCATACAAATTGATGGTTCGTCTTGACAATGATTGAATTATCCAGTGGAATTTCTAAATTCTTTAGAGAGGCTTGGTATGCCACCGCACCATTTGCGTTTCAAAGTTCGATCTGTCGTTATTATGTTTCACAATCTTCATGCGCCGAAGCTGTGTAATGGAGCCTGACTGATTGTGTTGCACCTATCGAATACTCGTACAAGGGACAGAATGCTTGATTCTACGAATTCTTTGAATCTATCGATTTGCAAACGAATTCCGTTTTCAGTGAAAATTGCATTTGAGATGATAGGACACAAGGATATTCGCATAGTGCGTGGCATAAATTTGGAAATGCTTTGTTTTTCACACGGTCACGTGGCGTGCTTACGAGTTGGAAAACCATCTTTTCTGAACACCGGAACAGAAACCAAAAAATGTTGTTAATCAAGCTGTGTTGCATTGGAAAAAAAATGGAATGATAAATTTAACCTTCTCTTCATTTCAAAACACATATTTTCACTCAGAACAGCGGCTGTGGGGTTAGCTAGTGTTATGATAAAAATAACGTGTTGATACGTTTTTGTAATAAAAAAAATATTTTGTAGCAATGAGTCGGCTAACAACCGCAATGTTTATCTTCTATCCATTTTCATTGAAAATACTTGTCTGATAAAAATAACAATCAACTGCCTATGAGAGTTTCAAACTCGCATTGTTGCCGTCTGTCACCTACAAATTTCGATCTGATTAAGTGCGCAGTTAATCCGGATTAAGGCTGCCGTCTGTCAAGGCTATATAATGGGTTTAGTCTATTAAGCCAGGTCCGACTGTATATATGCGAACCAGTCAGTTAATTTTTGAGATATCGAATTGAAATTTTGTACATGTCCGCCTACCAAGAAGCTGCTCTTTTGTCGGAACTGCTAATACATATAGCTGTCATACAAATCGAACGATCAAACTCAAGTGCTTGTAGGGAAATTTTTTTATGCGACACGCCCTCTTCACAAAATCTGGCAGAGATTACTTGTTTTTTTCGAATGCATCGATATAACTTTCAAAAAAATCATACGTATAGCTGCCACAACAGACCGATGAAACTCCTTGTATGAAAAACTTTTTATTTGGCGTAGATTATTATCCAAGGCATCGCTACAATCTCCGAATATATTGTTGAGATCGGATCGCTATGGTATATATTTGTCACTCAATATCTTCTTCTTCTTTACTGGCGTAGACACCGCTTACGCGATTATAGCCGAGTTAACAACAGCGCGCTAGTCCTTTCCTCTCTTCGCTACGTGGCGTCAATTGGATATTCCAAGCGAAGCCAGGTCCTTCTACACTTGGTCCTTCCAACGGAATGGTGGTCTTCCTCTTCCTCTGCTTCCTCCGGCGGGTACTGCGTTAAATACTTTCAGAGTTGGAGTTTTTTCGTCTATCCGGACAATATGACCTAGCCAGCGTAGCCGCTGTCTTTTAATTCGCTGAACTATGACAATGTCGTCATATATCTCGTACAGCTCATTGTTGCATCGAATGCGATATTCGCCGTGGCCAACGCGCCATAAACTTTCGCAGAACTTTTCTCTCGAAAAATCGCAACGTCGACTCATCAGTTGTTGTCATCGTCCAAGCCTCTGTACCATATAGGAGGACGGGAATTATGATTATATAATAATGGTTTTTGTTCGTCGAGAGAGGACTTTACTTCTGAATTGCCTACTTGGTCCGAAGTAGCACCTGTTGGCAAGAGATATTCTGCCTAGTCGCGAGTGCGACGACTGTTTGTTTGATGACAGGAGATATTTCGTCTTGTCCTTGTTCACCACCAACCGCATTTGCTTCGCTGCTTTACCCATTCTGGAGAAAGCAGAACTAACAGCAGCTGTACACTCTCATAAAAGATTGTACCTTCTCGGTTTAGTTCTGCAACTCGAACTATTTTCTCCAGAAAAAGGTTGACGAAGTCACACGAAAGATAGTCGCCTTGTCTGAAACCTCGATACTAAATCGAACGGCTCGGAGAGCTCTTTTCCGATCCTGACGAAGCTTTGGGTGTTGCTCAACGTCAGCTTACACAGCCGTATTAGTTTTGCGGGGATAAAATTCAGATATCGCGGCGTAAAGGCAGCTCCTTTTCGTGCTGTCAAAGGCAGCTTTGAAATCGACGAAGAGGTGGTGTGTGTCAATTTAATAACAAGTAGCAATAAGAAAAAACTCCTAAAACCCGCTGAATTAAATACTTCTCGGAGTGAGATGATTCTGAAAGACCACCTTATAATAAAAGTTTTATTTTAAAGATTGCAGTTTTAAATCTTTCTTAGTTCAATGTCTTGAAAATGCAGAATAATATTGGAGCTCTCACTCATCTTGGCCAAATGTCGACCTTCTACTGCTATTCTTCTCACTACACTTTTTCATGGTAAAAATATGGTCGGAGAATTGCCATTACTTTCTGAGCTGCGACGGCTAATGGAAAAATCACTTACTAGTAATGTGGAATCTTATAACTGTAACCTGTTAGATATCCCTAATATGAATTTGACTTATACTGACAATATGTATATGTAGCTCCTGCACTGATGAATATAGTAAGTCATTATTATTTTGTATATACTATTCTTATTTCTTTTCAACGAACTTTAGCTTCAATTGCTTATAAAAAGTCAGCATACTGAACTTTAAATATATAACGTACTTCGATGATGATCCCATTCCCTTCACAATGAAACAAATTTCTGTGGCTACAACATCCAAATAGTTATTTCTCATTATTTAAGGGCAAAATATAATGCAATTATTTCTTGGCCATTACAAAATTTAAGATAAAAACTGATTAGGAAATAAATTATTATTTGAAGACCTAGTAACAGCGGTGGTCTCAGTAATTGAAGACAAGATTAAAATTTAGATAATCAAGAAAACGAGACGTAATAAAGTAACGATTAACAACACGTTCTTTAATAATTTGAAATAAAAGTCGAAAATGTTAAGTAACACGTATTTTGTTGTAAACCCAAAAACAAAAACGTTTAAAAATAATTAAACAAGTTGTAAATAATTTAGACATACATACATGTATAGTACATACACAAAATATTTTTTTATAGCGGCGCTCGCTGTATGAAAAAATGAAACGAGTTATTATTCCTAATATAAAAAATAGAAGTCAAATTAAACCAGAGGCGACATAGCTGAAAAGAGTACAGTGCAAGGTATGTACATATATAATCTAATAACGGATCGAAAAGATCTGGGAATGGAAAGAATTTTTTAATTTCGCAATTTCGAGGCAATTTTAAGGCAGAACTTGGACTGACTTATGACTATGGAAAGTCTTGGCGCATTTTATGTGGAAATCTTTAATTGAAAGCGTGTAAAATACAGTTTGTGCTAGAACTGGAATCGCTCGACTTTCCCAAGCAAAATTGCCGCATTTGTGACGAAGAGAAACCTAAAGAGATTCAAGAGCAGTCATTTTATTCAGAAAAAAAGCAACGATTAAGTGTGGCTTGTGGAAAGTTGGAATTATCGGTCAATATTTCTTCGAAAATGATGCCAGGGAGAAGGCAAACGTCAATTGTGATCGTTATCGCGCCATGATAAACGACTTATCGATACCTGAAATTGAAGCTCATGATCTCAATGATGAATCTATTGAAAGAACACTTCGGTGAGCAGATAATTTCAGGTTCCGTTGCGGTCGATTGGCCACCAGGATCATGTGAATCACAACTTTAGACTTTTTCCTGTGGGGATATGTATTAAATCTATGCGGGCAATCCCGATTTCTTGGCGCAAAACATTATACATGTCATTCGCCAGTTACCAGTCGAAATGCTCGAACGAGTCGTAGCTACCGCCAATATTTTAAAGAGATAATCTCAAAACATAAATGCCAATGAATGTTCTTTCGAACAAAAGTAGGGAACCGCAAAATGAATAACCATTTTAGGGGGGAGCCTGCTTTAGAGGCTTCAAAAAATCTATATTTTCAAGGACTTTTTTGGAAAAGAAAGAAATGTCTGATTGAAATGAAACTTTTAGGATTTATTCTTATATATTTGAAGAGTCTTCTCAAATTTTTTTATTATTATATAATAGATATTCTTCATTTTTGAAGAAATTTACAAAGGCGCCTCGAGTGTGCAATTTCTGTGTGGCGGGTAAGATGGAGGTCGCAATTTTTACATGAAACAAAAAGCTAAAGAAATTTTTAATTTTCCACAGTGTAATTCCTAGGTGAACCAAAAAAATTCAACAATTTTTCGCAGTTTAAAAAAAAAAGAAATTTACTTTGAATCGTTTAAAAACCGGATCAATGTTAACTTTCTTAGGGTATTTTAGGTTCACCTAGAAGAGAATTTAATTCCAAATACAACGCATTTTGATTCGATTAGATAGGACGTTTACTTTTTTTCCTATCTGCCTGAAAAACCGAGAAATCGCCCGTCAAAGTTTTCGCTTTCTGCTCAATCGCTCAGATATCTGCAAGACGATCGGTCACTATTTTCGTTCTAGCTTCGAAAATATTTCGAATTTCCATCTATAATTTTGGGCATATATTCTTAGACATTTTTTTAAGGAGATGTAAGCGAAAAAAAAAATCGATTTTTTGAAGCCTCTAAAGCAGGCTCCCCCCTTTATAAGTTCAATACTGATGCGAAAGCTTTGGATGTGATTGAATTCGGATCTTCTCCGATTAAGTGTACACCGTTTCAATATTGCGGTGTTTTTTCTATTTTCTGGCTATCAATGTGTTAAACAGTTGTAGATGTATATTTTTATATCAAGTCATTAAGCGCTCATGACTTGAGCTGGGTGATTCCCAATAATAAAATATGTAATTCGATTCGTTGTGAACCTGATTAAAGTCACTTGTCATTAGAGGTGCTCTTTTACTACCTTCGCAACATGCAGCCACAGAGTATAATTGTTTTGTTCACTTAAAGGCTGCTTGTATCAGCTTAAACTAATCTCGATAAATATAGAGTTATAAGATGAATTACTTTAAAGGAGATCGAATAGGCAAAATTCACCTTTCAATTTGATCACAGAGTATAACACCGCCAACTCTCACTATAGAGGTAATGTTGAAAACTAACAACAAAGCTGTCAGAAACATTAAATGTAACAGTCAAGACCCTACGAAAATTCGTTATAGAGCCGGTACTAAAATTAGATACTGGTCATGACACGGCCCAGCTTTAGATATATTCCTATATCTCAGGAATAACTCAACAAATTTCAAACAAATTCGGTATTTTCCTGAGATTATTATCTTATAGTCCGAAAATCTGTTGAGTTTACCACCTATAGTTTCGTATAATAGTGATTACTGAATTTTAAAATATATACTTCCGACATTGGTGTTTTTGATGTTCGGTTTCACCCCAATTTAGCCCTTCCTTACTTGTTTTTTATTATTATTTTCATATTTCGTTTTCTGTTTCGCGTTTCTAATTTCTTTTTTTATGTTTTTCTGCTTTTCTGTTTGGTTGTTTTTATCAAATCAATCGTTTTGCCGCCTACCTGCTACTTCATCTTCTATTGTTAGAAGTTGTTAGAGATTTCTCTTTTTTACTTGGCGCTCAAATAAATATTACAAATTTAAATTTGTAGCAACAGATTATGCAAACAACTCAAGTAAAATCAAAAAAACTTAACCCTTTATACTTTCATGTAACAGGTATCATTCAAAGATGAGTGTTTTTGATCCGAAAAATAATGTTTGGTAGATCTTGATATTAGTTTGGTAAATCTATTGAACTACTGGCAATGAAAATGAAAAAGTATATTCCAATTCCTAAAGCGTCTGAATTAACAATTTTGTGATATGAAAGTAATAAATAAATGGCAGACGTATAATCAAAAATAATATGTAAAACTTGGCCATAAAGTATTTGAACTTTCCGAAACTAATGGCTTAACGCACAGTTTTGAAATTTGTTCCGAATTTCAAATATAGATACTAAAGAGAGAGTCCAGTAATATTTGAATCGAAACTGCAGACTTAATTTTGGCCACTGTTTTACGTCGCTTTTGCTAATAGAATATTAAGCTAAAGAAGGAGCTCATTAACAATATGACGATTCCGCATACTCGATTTCATATTGTCGGTGTATAGATCTAGCTATCATTGGCTGGAAGAGCAAGAAATATTATGCTCTAGCATTTATGTACATTTATCAATTTATATGATTTTAAGGGGGTATTCTAGTCTAGAAGCATGAATTTCAGGTAATTTTTAAAGTGTCGTAAAAAACAGGCAATTAATATTTTTACAATACATTTTTTTATTAGTTATTTGTTAATTTTAGAAGAGTAGAGAAAAAAACTCTAAAACTAAAAAAAGTAAGAAATTTCAAAAATTATGAGCTGACGAAGTGGGGGATCTCTAAAAATTTCCATGTGACCATACCCATGATTTCAACCCTCCTAGTTACCTGAAACCAAAAAAAAAAACAAGATTATTAATCTAAAATAATGTCGCAATGACCGGAACTACGGAAAAGTGGGGAAAAAATTTCACAAAATGGCGACTTCCTAAAAAACGTTTTTTTTTGGATCACTTTTTCTGACTATTTCGAATTTTTTAAAAATAATAAAAATAAAAATTTGGGGATGAGGCTAGTTCCAACCAAAGACAAGCCTATAAAGAAGACTTTATAAAAATTTCAAGTAAATCGGTCCAGTAGAACCTGAGAAATCGTGGGTATCGTTCCGAAAAAGTCAGTTTTGAAAAACAAAAGTTTCGCGTTCCGGCCGAACCAATTTGGATGCCGGGCCAGAAAAATGCCTATATCTCCGAAAATAATTTGAATTTTGAAAAAGCCTCTTGTACACATATTGTTGAATAGTTAAACTTTGTAAATATAAAAAAAATGCGATTTTTTTTAATTTCTAGACTAGAATATCCTCTTAAGTGAGCTACCAAAATTTTAATTACGCTGTCATAGAAGACCGTGCATTGTAAGCGAGGGCAACCAATGGTTTGATGACATCATAGGCTGCTTTAGAATATTGTTTATAAATGGAAGGTTACACAGGTCAGTCAGTTGACACGTCTTTGCGGAAAGTCAGTTCTGTGAAAATTATGCACGAATATAGTACATCAAAAAAATACAGCTGTAGAACAGAGATGGACATTCGAAAAAGCATAATAGTCTGACAGTCCAAAACATTCTTCTATATTTCCATATTTCAGTTGGCAAGTTTCCACGACAGTCGAGTCTGCGTAAAAGAACGGACCAAGCCAAGTATTGCCAACTTCGTACAATACGTTGCATGCAAGAATAATGGAGATTTTACCGTTACTTTTTCGGTTTAGGCAGTGGTAACTAAAATTGTAGCAACAAAATAGCAATGGTGATGTAATAAATTTAGAATGAAAAGGGCATTTTGTACTACTCGTTTTCTAAAATCATTACGTCACTAAGTATTTGGATAGTGTCGGAGAATAACTTTAAAAGTTGTGAGATAATCTGACGTATCTGTCACGCTTCGTTTCATTTCTTACAAAAGTCTATTTGAAGTCACATGATTTTAGTTTTTTTTTATCCAGCTGAGTTATAAGGGGTTAAAGTAGAAATAAAATAAAATAAAAGTAATTTATTTTTCAAAAAGTTTGAGCAATTAGCATTATAAATATGTATGTACGAGTATACATCAAATATGCTTGTATTATCCCACTAAATATGACTCTCATAATTAAACAGGTATTGTAGTATGTATATATACTGTGACTCTGATATTATTTAAAATAAATATGAGTAGAATACTGCAGTTACTATTCTAATATTTTTAATTAACACTGAATGACTTGCGTATCTAAATTATTACTTTTTGTTTTCAAACAATTTTCAAAATTAACATGTATTTTAACTAGTGATATAGTTTTATTCGAAATGATCACATTTTGCTTTCACAGAAGCCCTTAAACGATTCGACCATTCAGCAGTAGCAGAGCCCACATTTTCCATTGTTGGTGACGACGCTGCTCAAAACATATATTTTCTGCTATAGACCATGTTCTTCAATTCTGACCACAAGCTGTTGTCCAATAAAACCAGGGGTATTGTTTTTGAACAACTGCTGGGTGGTTTTTGTCTTGTGTACTCGATTGGAATGCCTTTTTCACAGACTCCCCACCAAACCATTACAGCCACTGGAAACGCTGTGTTTACGTTAAGGTGTTAGGGGTAGTCAGAATTATCAAAAATAATTTTTATTTTATTTAACTTTAATTTTTTGCATTTTCGTTAAGTTTAATATCTTAAAAATATTCTCTGAAAATTTCACGTTGATTCGATAATTAGTTTTTGAGTTATTCGACAAATAACAAAGAGAGCTCGGACACTTCAAAGCGCTAGTGTGAAACTTTAAACGCATTTTGTTCAAAACTACCAACAACTTGTCACCACCGTAACTCGAAAGCCGCTCAGTAGATTTTATTGAAAATTATACAGCTTTTAGAATACATAATAAACTCCGGTCTGATTGAAGGATTTTTTTTCAAAGGGTCCTGAACTATGACCGTTTAAACATCGCTACAGTCAGTTTGATAGTATAGTAAACATACAGCAATTGGCTTCTGGAATAGAACCTGGTCAGTATTACATCAATTATTATCAAAGTTACTTCGTCTATCAGCCCTTATACACTCGTGGCCACGCAAACCTTAACACTATACTTTCTTAAATTTTTTTTCGGACTTTTTCGTTCGTTCGGGATTTTTTTCAGTTTTGGCTTTGGTAAATAAAATTATTTATTGTGTAAAACTTGTTTGAGATCTCGTATTATCCTGGTGGAACACTACATCTTTTCTATTCATCAATTCTGACCTCTTCTCTTAGAGGGTATCACTCAATTTTTCACAATATACTTCAGAATTAACGTTGGCATTGTCTGACAAGGCTCAAAGTACCAAACAGACAATATAACCTTCGACAGCGGTTCGACCTAGTTCAGCCTTTTTAGACCGAGATCATGGTCTTCACATTTTTTTATATTCTTTTGAGTTAAGTGTGAAGCTGGCTGTGAAAAAATTAAATTAAATCAGCTGTTTTCATGAAACTAAAATATGTACTTAATGAACGACGCAATACCTTCCTTAGAAAAAATATTGGGTGAAAAGAAAAGACTTAAGCGACAAACTGGGCAAATCTGAAGACAATTAGGCTTACTAAAAATACTTTCTTCTGCAGTTTTGGTAATAATAGTTTGAAAATTGTAACCAAACTCTCTGTTTGGAGAGACATTTGTATACATAGTAAAAATAATTTGAGTTGATTATTTTGTCAGACAAATATTATCCAATGTCTAACTTTCCGTAACCTAAAATTATTGTTTGAATATCACTAGGTTGTCAAATATCTAACTTCCGCTTTTTTGCTCTTTATTCAAATTCTTTATAAAATGTGTAACAGTGTTTGGATTTATAGTAGTTCAAATATGCGCCGTTTCGTTCCATAATCTGTTTCCTTATTTGCGAAGAACTTTGAAAGCCGTTTTTCACAAGCCTCTTTTGAGTTCAACTTTACACCAACAAGGGCGTTCACCATGGACAGGAACAGGTGGTAATCACTTGGCGCTATGTCCGAGCTATATGGTAGATATGATAAAACCTCCCATCCGAGCTCCCGTAGCTTCTGACGAGTCATCAACGAAATGTGTTTTCTGGCGTTGTCCTGGTGGAACACTACACCCATTCTATTGGCCAATTCTGGACGCTTCTGGTCGATCGCCAGCTTTAAGCGGTCCAGTTGTACGCAGTAGTTGGTAGAATTAAGCGTCTGGCTGTACGGAAGCAGCTCATAATGGATGATTCCCTTCCAATCTCACCAAACACAGAGCAGAACCTTCCTGGCCGTCAATCCCGGCTTGGTCACTGTTTGGGACGATTCACCGGCCTTAGACCACGACCATTTTTGCTTGATATTGTCGCATGTGATCCATTTTTCGTCGCCAGTAACCATCCGCTTCAAAAATGGGGCGAGTTCGTTCCGTTTCAGCAGCATATCGCAGGCGTTGATTCGGTCCGGAAGGTTTTACAGCTCGCTCGGGCGGACGGACAGACAGAAAGTCACTCGGATTTCAACTCGTCTCTTCATATTGATCAATAATATATTCATAACCCTATATCTATCTCGCCATAACAAGTTTAAATCAATAACTAACCTCCTAAGGGATAAACTCAGGCTTCTGGTCGCATTCTACGCCGGCCACTGTAAGTTGAAAAGGCACTTATTTAACATGGGTGTAGCCTCTTCCGCTAACTGCCGGTTTTGCGACTGCATCACAGTCTGCAGACGCAGATTGAAGGCCCTTGGATCCATGTTTCCGGATAGGGATCATATCGCCTCACTAGAACCCAGCAGAATATTAGACTTTGTCAATATGCTGGGGCTAAGTGAGTACCTGTGAGTTAGGAAAGGGCGCAATAGACCTAAGAACGCGGTACATTCCTCAATTATTTATCTATCTCGCTTACTTTAAGTGAAATTTAAAACCTTTAGGTGAACAAAACCATTATACTCAATAGTAACATGTTGCAGGAGTATAAAAAGTATGACAGCATTTACAAATCACATAACTGGATATATAGTATAAAGACATTTGTTTCTAAATCCGCACATCTAATTTAACCAAAAACTCTGAAATGTAAAGCGGTTTGTGTTATTTGTTTTGGTTAGTGTTTTTGCTTTTCGGTACTCTTCAAATGTATATATGTATATGTATGTACATTTATAAACCTGATATATTCATACACACGTACGTTTAGAAATTTGCACTTACAATACAAGAGTGTAAGTAAAAACCAATTTTACCACTGCGAGAGAGAGTGAGAACTATTTCTGACCAGTCGACTGTTTGCCGCCTTCTCAACCCGCTTAACACTCACTTAATCACCTGCTGGCATCAAAGTCTGTCAATGGGTTAAGATCTTTGCCATTGGCAGTGGCCATAGCTTTTGCCGGGTTTATAAACAGCTGGCCGAATACCTGTTGGACTCAATCGTGCACAAGTTGAAGCGCAGCGAAGACGTTTCCCATTAAGTTTAGGTGCGGAAAAAAGTTCAATCAACAAAAAAAAATTCAAGTTTCAATAGTCTGTGCAAAGAGTGCAAAGCAAACAGAGCAGCAGAAATAAAGAGAGAGTGAAATAGTGAGTGCAAAATTTGGAAAATACTAATGACAAAAAATAATTTATTAAATGGTGTTGGTAGCTGTTAATTGATAACCGGTAAAATAACTTACCTTTTTTCAAATGTGCGATATGGCAAGTGAAATTGCAACTTTATGACAAGTATGCAACGGCGATGTATGAAGACGCATGTGCACAAATATTTCAGAAGTAAAAATACTTGTTTGTTTGTATTTTTTTTTTGTTTTTTTTTTTTTTCATATTTACAAGCTTATATTTAAAATGCGACGCAGTTTGCTTTCAAGTTTCATATACATACACAAGTAACATATGTATGTATGTATACCCATTATTGATTTTTTCTATTAAATGTTTCTTTGAATTTTTAAAATTCTTATAAAAAATTCAATTCGAATTAATTATTAATATATTTATAAGCAAGTAATCGTCGCGTTTCGCGAAAATAATTAAACGTTGTAAATAAATAAACCAATTCCTTTGAATGCCAGTGTTTGTAAATATCAATTCTCGAAAGCAAAAGCTCGCATAGAGATGTTGCCACACATCTACAAACACAAACATGTACATATGTATAGGTATGTACTTATTTTTATGATTTCATCAAGTTGAGAACATTCAAAATTTCAAATTCAATGATTTTGCATTCAGAATAGCTTGGCTTTGTTATTTGTTTACTACAAAAGTTTAATGTTATTCAGCAACAGTGTGACGAATATGTTAGTTGTGCGAACAAATTTTTAATAATTTCTAAACAGCAACTTTCTAGTTTTAAAAACTAAGCTTAAGATATTTTATAAGCATACTGTAAAATTTTTAACGAGCTTCACAAAATTAATAGAAATGAAGTTATTATTTGATTTCTTTCATTTGCATATTTAAGCGGTGACCAACGTCGAAAAGTTTACATTATGTAATAGCTTTACTCAAGTGATAATAGCAGTTTCTTTATGCTAGATTTCTGCTGATTTAGCCACTCTTCAAATTCTTGGCGAATCGAAAACTTATTTTTTTATGGAAGGAAAATTTTCTGCCATGACATGACGTCGCAAGTTATTAAGCTTGTTTTGTGCTGACTTCAGCATATGATAGCTTCTTTCCTAGCAAACTAGTTTTTAATTGACAAAAGTATGCTAGGTTCGATAATGATATTTTTTTAAAACAAGAAAAAAAGTTAACGACGGCTGCACGGAAGCTAATGTACGCTTCACAGGCGCATTTCTTTTAGTAAGTAAGTTTTTCATACAAGAACTTGATTACGATCGTTCGGTTTGTATGGCAGCTATATGCTATAGTTAACCGAACTGAACAATTTTTTCGGAGATTACAGTGTTGCCTTAGAAAATAATCTATACCAAATTTCATGAATATATTTTGTCAAATGCAAAAGTTTTCTATACAAGCCCTTGACTCCGATCATTCAGTTTATATGGTAGCTATGTGCTATAGTTAACTGATCTAAACAATTTCTTCGGAGATTACATTGTTGCTTTAGAAAATAATCTATACCAAATTTCGTGAATATATCTTGTCAAATGCAAAAGTTTTCCATACAAGAACTTGAATCCGATCGTTCGGTTTGTATGACAGCTATATGTTATAGTGAACCGAAATGAATAATTTTTTCGGAGAATACATTGTTGCCTTAGAAAATAATCTATACCAAATTTGTGAATATATCTTGTCAAATGTAAAAGTTTTCCATACAAGAACTTGATTCCGATTGTTCGGTTTGTATGGCACCTATAAGATATAGTGAACCGATCTGAATAATTTCTTCCGATATTACATTATTTTTATAAACAATAACTCATAAAAAATTTCGTGACGATATATAGTCAAATGCGAAAGTTTTCCATACAAGAACTTGATTCCGATCATTCAGTTTGTATGGCAGCTATATGTTACAGTGGTCCGATATCGGCAGTTCCGACAAATGAGCAGCTTCTTGAAGAGAAAATGACGTTTGCAAAATTTCAAAACGATATCTTAAAAACTGAGGGACTAGTTCGCATATATACAGACGAACAGATAGACAGACAGACTTGGCTAAATCGACTCAGAACAACATACTGATCATTTATATATACTTTTTAGGGTCTCTGACGTTTAATTTTGGGTATTACAAACTTCGTGACCAACTTAATATACCCTGTTCAGGGTATAAAAAGAGCTATGGTATCCTATTAGACAGTTTGAAAATGGGTGAAATCGGAATATTACCCATATATATAAGTTATGTGGAAAACTACTACTTAAAGTGCGATAGGACCTAACCCTTTAGTAAAGCGCAGTTTGTATATTAAAAACTATACTTTGTATATTTAAAACTACCAAACTACAGACTTGAGGATAGAGGAGCCATGAGTTATAATTGTATAACACCGAGCAGACACTTTCTTATTTAAAACTAAACTTTCTAAATTGTCAATGGCATTTTACTAAAAGTTTACTATTGAAATCAAAACAAATATGCAAACACATTTATATTCATGTATATATATATATATATGTATATGTATACATTTATATACAAGTATTCATAATCGCCAACTGGCTCATCGTTCCGCTATAAGCCCGGCCTTAGCTAAGGTTAGCAGCGATTTACTGAGATGTGCTGATTTTGTGATACGTCATTTCCAGTGGCGCTGCTCTGCCAGTTTTATTTCATTGCTTTACGTAGATTCAGTCAATTTGCAGCATTCTCCGCTAACGAAACAATTAATTTTGTGTACATAAAGAAGCTCTTCTTGTTCATTTAAGCAGACAACTTTGTTTCGGTGTTTTCGCATGCGCTGGGTAATTTTTTCGGCTTTGATCTTGAACCAGCATCGTTGTGATCAGCCATCGGAAAGCGCGTTGAACGGGCCTACCCTTGAATAGGTTCCATTGTAAAGCTTGGCATTGCTGTCGTAAGTAAGAAGATTTTTTTATATTTATTGATTTTTGTTTTTGTTGCTTGTTTTGTTTTGATTTTCCTGCAAAACTAAAAACGTGCGGTAAATACAAGTAGAAGTAACGCCCCAGATGAATTTATACGACAAGATCGTGATTTGTGCACTACATACTTCTAAATACATGTGTACATAAAAGAATATATGTATGTATGTATATATGTATATAAGAAATTGATTTGAATATATGTACGTAAAATTATCAATTACTACAATTTATTCGAAAACATTATTATTAATAAAAAAATAAAAATCTATAAGTGGACTAGTTTCCGTATATGTACAGTAGAATCCCGGAAAAGATGAACAAACTGTTCGAATGAATATATAAGTACATATTTATACCCTGAACAGGGTATATTAAGTTTGTCACGAAGTTTGTAACACCCAGAGGGAAGCGTCGGAGACCCTATAAAGTATATATATTGCGCCCAAAAAATAAGGTGACAATGTATTTATTTTCAAAATTCTTTATTTATTCTTCCAAATCAATTTCATCCCCTTCAAAGTAATCCCCTCCCGATGCAATGCACTTATGCCAATGGATTTTCCCATATCTTCGAAACACTGGTTGTAGTCACTTTCCGGGATGGCCTTCAGTTCCGCCTTCGCTGCGGCTTGAATCTTCTCTATCGTATAAAAACGGTCTCCCCAGAAGTCGCACGGTGCCAGATCAAGTGAATACGGTGGTTGCGGAACGATATGGGTTGAGTTTTTGGCGAAATGATCACGAAGGCAGTATGGGATGGTGCATTATCGTGGTGTTAAAACCAAGAATTGTCTTTCCACAATTCCGGTCTTTTTAGGCGGATAGCGTTACGTAAACGACGCATAACGTTCAAATAATATTGCTTGTTGACTGTTTGACCGGTTGGAAGGAATTCATAATGCACAACACCACGATATTCGACGAAAACAGTCAACATGATTTTGATTTTTGAGCGATTTTGGCGCGATTTTTTTTGGTCTCGGCTCTCTTTTGGCACGATATTCGCTCGATTGATCGGTTGTTTCGGGGTCGTAAGCATGGATCCAAGTCTCGTCGCCAGTTATAATGCATTTCATGACACCCTGGTAGTCGGAAAGCATCGCTTCACACACTTCAACGCGACGCCTTATTTCCAAAAAATTCAATGTTTTCGGTACCAGTCGAGATTTCACGCCCTTGAGGCCCAAAACATTCTTTAAAATGGTATTGGCTGAGCCTTTCGATATGCCAATTCCATCAGCAAGGTCTCTAATTGTTAATCGACGGTTTTTCAACACCAAATCTTTGATTTGTTGAACGTGAGCTTCGTCGGTTGAGGTTGATGGTCGCCCTGGACGCTCTTCGTCTGCGACACGTTCACGGCCGGCTTGGAACTCACTATACCACTTGCAAACATTTTTTTTAGACATAGCCTTATAACCAAAAGCTTTCGGCACCATCCTCAACGTATCCGCAGCAGAAAATTGATTCCGTAAACAAAATTTAATGCAAATTCTTTGCTCAACAAATTTCGAAATCGCAAAAAACGAAAAACTCACTTTTAGCAGCTTACAAAACGACACGTATCTCAAACACTAATGAATATTTTGACATGAAATTTGACATAAATGTGACTGACAGTACTACCAACCTAAAAAAAAAAATAATTCTCCAAATCCTTCGACGCGTGCAGTTTAAATTCAAATCACCTTATTTTTTGGGCAAAGTAGTACATAAGTTCATAAAATCTAGTGGTAACTATTTTGAAGCGAATTGAAATGAACGAATAACATTTTTTTGTTTCAAAACTCGAAATTTTTTGTTATTTTTTTTGAACACACTTCTTATCTTTTAATGTTTAGTCTATGACAACCACTTTTGGACTTACACTAGGTAATCCTCCACTGTAATGGCGGAGACCCTGGATAATAGTTATCAAGCCACATTTTGGTATCACAAATATCGTTTTCATTAAAAATAATGTTTCACTAAAACTTGTAATATCCTTTTATTTTTCTTGTTTACGCAAAGCTCGCATCTTTCGAAATTCTATAACCCACGAAACAATACTGCGACGCTGGAGGATTGTTTCATGGGTCTTGAAAAGGTTAAGTCTAACTAAGCAGTACTCAATTATACTACTCTCATAGAAGCAAACGTTTATTGGCTTCAGGCGAACTTCCACGTATTGAATCTCAATGAGACAAAAATAAACTTCATTGGAAATACTCGTAATATATACGCTAGAATTGTTTGAAAAGATCGAAATACAATCAAGTTTGAATATTTTTCTTACTATCAGCCATACGTTAATTGTCAACTGAGAAATATTATGCAATATACTAATGACGACATTCATTTTATTGATTTTCATTATAATTCATCCTCAAACTTTTTTTTGAGTTTGTAAACATTTAGTTTGTAATAATTTCTGCTGACAATCAAAATGCTTCAATTCTGCGACTATTACACAATATCGGTTCATTTGAAATCTGTGTTTTCATAGATTAGGATTCGACTGATAATCAGGGGTGTGTGGAATCCAAGACAGAATTGTTTAGCTGTCAGAATTGCAAACCAATTCTGATTTTCAATCGTGTCACAGAGTCCGATTGGATTTTTGTCTTTTCGAACATACGTGAAACTAATATTCGAATCAGCTGTTTACTAATGTGGCAAAACTGGTAAATGAATACATTTGGAAGCATTTATATTAAAGTTTTTAATAAGTTCCGAATTAAAGAAAGGTTTTAAAGAGTTAACATTTATCGAACGAATTTGGGGATTCAATTATGTTTTGTAAATATTTTTTAAGGGGGGAGCTTGCTTTATAAACTTAAAAAAATGTTTTTTTTTGCTTAAACTCTTAAAAAATTATCTAAGAATATGTTCCCAAAGTTACAGATAGGAATTCGAAATATTGGCGATGCTAGAAGGGAAATAGTAACCGAGCATCTAACAGATATAAAATATTCTGGTTTGGAAAGAAAGCGAAAACTTTGACGCGTGATTTCTCGGTTTTCCAATTTTACGATTTTTCTTAATTGGCAGGCAGGATAAAAAAAACTAAACGTCGTATGGAATGGGGCAAAATTTATTATCTTTGAAATAAAATTATCTTCCATTTAAACTATTTTTTTTTTTTTTTAAACAACATAAAGTAAAAATTTTTTGGTCAAAAACCACTTTTTTCAGTTTTTAAAAAATTTCTAAAATTTGACACTTTTTTGTGGAATTTTTAAGCTTAACTAGAAGATAAGTTATTAAAAAATATGAATCTCTTTGAATTTTTGTTTCCTATAGTAATTGCGACCTGCATTCTGCCTATCGTTTGACAAATGCACATGTGAGATGCAACGGGTAATTGCTTCCCAAGGGCAGAATATCAAAGATTTCATATCCAAAAAAATTTGTGAATGATGTTGAAATATAAAACTATAAACCTCAGAAATTTTGCTTTAATCAATTATTTCTTTTTCTCCCACAAAAATCATCAAAAAAATAAATTTTTGTTTGAAGCCTCTAAAGCAAGCTCCCCCCTTAATCGAAGCTTTTGAGTAATTATGATATTACGATGACAACATATAGTACAAATATAATATATAAATTATTTTACACGTGTTCAGGCGTAATTTAAATATTTAATTTCGAATTTTAGTAGTTCTAAAATTGTGATTTTTATATTGTATATATTTGTCTACAACGACATGTTTCGCTACATCATCACAGTGTTAATATCATATCATATGTCAGACGGTGGCAGTTCAAAATATACTTATTTTTATATTTAAATATCATTTCATCCTATTTTTCACGGTTAGCTACAATTCATTCATTTAGTCAATCAATTGAAGACATCGTTTAAGGATTTCCAACATAGGAGATTCCTACCATTCTCAGGCACTATGTACAGTTAATATCCGCAATGAATACATTAAAGTGTAATCGGATCAAGTTAGTTTGTTGAATATATTTTAAATTATATTAGTTTAATTTCGAATTCACTTTCGAACTTTTACACTATTTATTCACTTGGTTTACTTTTGCTTGCGTATTTACCACTCTACTAGAAGTACTTATATGATGGTAGTCCTTCATCAACGGTGATCTCAAACTTTCGGGTATGAATTTATGATTTTCATGTATATGATCATACATATGTATGTACATGATCTTTTGTATATATGTATATACGATTTTTTGTAGACATAAATATATATCCTCCACAAAAGAAAAGGAAAGCGACAAAATCGTAAAAAGATCATGCGCCTTTTCACTTCACAATATCAAATTGTTTGGAACACTCAGCTCTTAGTAAAACGAGCCACCTCAAAATCTACATGAAGGGTCTACATGTACTTTCGTTATATACAAATCATTGGTTGTATGGGTGATATGTAGTATAGTTGTCCCATTTTCTTTATTTTCTTTCTTAAATATATATTAGTGAACAGTTTGCAAAATTACGAGCTCTTAGCTTCTTTAATAAATGCAGACAAGGGGAAGATAAAGTAACTGAGTAATCGGTTATATAGGGGATATGTGACATTGTTATCCGATCTGGCCGATCACAAAAATGCATTAAATTTTAGCAGTTAGCAAGCCATATTTTGGCATCACAAATATCGTTTTCATTAAAAATAATGTTTAATTAAAATTTGTAACAGCTTTTTACTTTTCCTGTTTATAGAAAGCTCGCATCGCTTGAAATTCTATAACCCACAAACAATATATAGGGGATATGTGACATTGTTATTTGATCTGGCCGATCTCAAAAATGTATTAAAATTCATTCATTTATCTCAAAAACTGACGAAGATATTTTTATAATCCCGAAAAATTAAACTGAACTTAAAATATGGCCAGCTCGAAACCGGGTTTAGACCCATAATATGTCAGCCAAAGTTGTTTAGAATGATCGTTAAAACATTTCACGTATATTTAATAGAAAAAAATCGACCCACTCTAATGAACACTTCTACTTATTTACATACATACATACATAAATGGAAGACACTTAATCAAAGCATTCGCTCGTGTTGGGTAAACAGCAATTACAGCACGTCATTTCGAACCGGTTAAGGAGACAGCAAACAACACTTCTGCCTTCAGCCACCAACATTTTAGTGAAATTAGAGTATAATTTAGTAATTTTTCGAGTGGTTTGGTTTTTCCATATCATCTCCACGAGGGGTCTATGAATATTCTACTTACGTTATTTTTGTTTTTAGTTTTTTGTTTGGGGTTTACAAAATTGTACGTATTGTCAGTTGTGTTATTCAATATTTTTATATATTTATATGCATCATATAGTGTGGTTGCTTGAACAATTTTTTTTTTTTAATATTTTTTGTATACTTCGTAAATAAACAGATATATTTTTATTGATGCAATGCACGTATTTTATATTCTTGCAACTTGTTCTTATAGCGTATAATAGTTTCGTTCACCTTACTCATAGGTTTTTGGAGAGGCTTTCTTAGGGGTGTCTTGGAATCTATTTTTCAAAGTACTAAGCGTAAAAAAAAAATATTTTTTTTTATCCACCCTAATATGCATTGATGTTTGACGATCAATATCTCTTAAATGCTTAACTTAATCGAAAAATCATAAGAAAGCATTTTTATAGGCAGTAAATTTCCTACAAAACTATGAGTTTCTTCATTCACAATAATGTTTTTTCATTGATTTATAAAATTCATAAGAAATAAAAAATTTTCCCAAAAATAATCAAACTTTAACTGTTGATATCTTTTAAACGGTGGGGTCTACGAAAAAATCATTGGAGACATTTTTTGTAGAGCATTCAATTTCCTATACAATCAAAGGAACAAGATATTTTTTCAAGTAGTTGTAAGCGAGAAATAAATTGTTCTATTATTTATAAGAAAAAATAGAAAACTGTATGTAGGAGGACCTTCCCGTCACAATTAAGAACTCATGCTTGAAGATACTTTCTCAGAGGAGTCTAGGAACCTATTTTTCCCAGTACCAAACGAATTTGTTTTTTTTTAACATCCTTATAAGTAAGTACACGAAATTATTTGTGTATATAGTATATGTGTAATAATTATAAATCAAATTTAATTGCATCTTCCATTTCACGAGTATATCTTTTTTTAATTACATGTAATTATAAATAGAATTTTTAGAAACTAAACCTGCACAGAAGTACTTAGCAAACATCACGAACAATTAATTAATGAGTGATTAATGATGTGGTATTTTGCAACAAATTGAGCAAATGCTAATGCAGTGCAGCACAAAATTTTATTTTTCTTAATTTTTGTACATAATATAAAACGCGTTCATTTCTTTTGTAAATCTTGCCTTTTTGGTTTTGACATTATGGTAGTTTTCTCATGATTGGTATAAAACCTGTGCATCAATTAAAATATTTTCAACTCTTAAGACATATGTATAGTGTCTGTACTAATACTACCCTTCTTGCCATATATTTTTTCAAAATGCTCGACAGAGCATTTGATACTTTCTTACTTTTTTCTTTCTTCATATATATTTGAACATCATTCTCAAATTTTTTGGATATGAAATCTGTGAGGTGCCTTAAGGAAGCAATTGCCTGATGCATCTCGCATGCGCATTTGTCGGACTGCGGGCAGGTTGCTGGTCGCAATTTCTATCGGAAACAAAAAATTCAAAGAGATTCATATTTTTTAATAATTTATCTTCTAGTTAAACTAAGAAAATTCCAAAAAACAAGGTATAAAATTTTACAAATTTTTTTAACATTGAAAAATCTAGTGGTTTTTATTACTTTTAAAATTACTTTTTTTTTATTTATGTTGTTTAAAACTATGTTCAATTTTTTTTAGTTTAAATAGAAGATAATTTGATACCAGAGTTTATAACCTTTGCCCTCATTCCATACCTGTTCTATCCTGTCCGCCAATTAAGAAAAATCGTAAAAATGAATAACCGAGAAATTTCGTTTTCTGCTCAAGCGCTCATATATCCGCTAAACGCTCGGTCACTATTGCCCTTCTAGCTTCGAAAATATTTCAAATTCACATCTATAAGTTTAGGGACATATTCTTAGATATTTTTTAAAGAGATTTAAGCAAAAAAAAGTGGATTTTTTGAAGTTTCAAAAGCAGGCTCCCTACTTAAATTAAGTTCCCATATACCAAATACGATAAATATTTTTGAGGAATGAGTCCTTGACTGGTCAAAAATCGAACTCATAATCGTCGTCCATCCATTTGACTTTATTCCTACATACATACAATATACATACATACATACATACATCTTCTTCTTCTTTACTGGCATACATACATACATACCATTAATTAAATTAATTTTGTTATTACTCCAAGGGAAAAACGTATATATACATAATATATACTGTAGGTGGTAGGTAGGGTGATTATTACTATTTCAGGGTTACATAGTTCTTCGCGGCATTTTCGCCAAAAATTCGACTCACATCGGTCTGCAACCACCGTAATTGCCTCATTTGGCTCCGAGCGACTATAGCCACCAATATAAGTATATATTTTTCATTCATGTTTATTCTATATACTAGAAGGTTAAACCACATTAAAACAAAAACTCGTGAAAGGTGTAAGCGTTTTTTAATTGAATACAGACAAGATGCGATGACATCATATTTTAAAATCAACATGAAATATATAACTAAACATTTCGAATTATGAAGTAATCGTTGAAGCATTCGATTAATATGCACCTATTCGTCTGTCTGTCCGTCTGTATATATACGAACTAGTCCCTCAGCTTTTAAGATATCGTTTTGAAATTTTGCAAACGTCATTTAAAATATCTGATCATATTGTTCAGATCGCATTCTTCTTCTTTACTGGCGTAGACACCGCTTACGCGATTATAGCCGAGTCAACAACAGCGCGCCAGTCGTTTCTTCTCTTCGCTACGTGGCGCCAATTGGATATTCCAAGCGAGGCCAGGTCCTTCTCTACTTGGTCCTTCCAACGGAGTGGAGGTCTTCCTCTTCCTCTGCTTCCCGCGGCGGGTACTGCGTCGAATACTTTCAGAGCTGGAGTGTTTTCATCCATCCGGACAACATGACCTAGCCAGCGTAGCCGCTGTCTTTTAATTCGCTGAACTATGTCAATGTCGTCGTATATCTCGTACAGCTCATCGTTCCATCGAATGCGATATTCGCCGTGGCCAACGCGCAAAGGACCATAAATCTTTCGCAGAACCTTTCTCTCGAAAACTCGCAACGTCAACTCATCGGTTGTTGTCATCGTCCAAGCCTCTGCACCATATAGGAGGACGGGAATTATGAGAGACTTATAGAGTTTGGTTTTTGTTTGTCGAGAGAGGACTTTGCTTCTCAATTGCCTACTTAGTCCGAAGTAGCACCTGTTGGCAAGAGTTATCCTGCGTTGGATTTCTAGGCTGACATTGTTGGTGGTGTTTACGCTGGTTCCAAGATAGACGAAATTATCTACAACTTCAAAGTTATGACTGTCAACAGTGACGTGAGTGCCAAGTCGCGAGTGCGACGACTGTTTGTTTGATGACAGGAGATATTTCGTCTTGCCCTCGTTCACTGCCAGACCCATTTCTTTTGCTTCCTTGTCCAGTCTGGAGAAAGCAGAACTAACGGCGCGGGTATTGAGGCCGATGATATCAATATCATCGGCATACGCCAGCAGTTGTACACTCTTATAAAAGATAGTACCCTCTCTGTTAAGTTCTGCAGCTCGAACTATTTTCTCCAGAAGCAGGTTGAAAAAGTCGCACGATAGGGAATCGCCTTGTCTGAAACCTCGTTTGGTATCGAACGGCTCGGAGAGGTCCTTCCCGATTCTGACGGAGCTTTTTGTGTTGCTCAACGTCAGTTTACACAGCCGTATTAGTTTTGCGGGGATACCAAATTCAGACATCGCGGCATAAAGGCAGCTCCTTTTCGTGCTGTCGAAAGCAGCTTTCAAATCGACGAAGAGGTGGTGTGTGTCGATTCTCCTTTCACGGGTCTTTTCCAAGATTTGGCGCATCGTGAATATCTGGTCGGTTGTTGATTTACCAGGTCTAAAGCCACACTGATAAGGTCCAATCAGTTTGTTGACGGTGGGCTTTAATCTTTCACACAATACGCTCGACAGAACCTTATATGCGATATTGAGGAGGCTAATCCCACGGTAGTTGGCGCAGATTGTGGGGTCTCCTTTTTTGTGGATTGGGCATAGCACACTTAAATTCCAATCGTTGGGCATACTTTCGTCCGACCATATTTTGCAAAGAAGCTGATGCATGCACCTTATCAGCTCTTCGCCGCCGTGTTTGAATAGCTCGGCCGGCAATCCATCGGCCCCTGCCGCTTTGTTGTTTTTCAGGCGGGCAATTGCTATTCGAACTTCTTCATGGTCGGGCAATGGAACGTCTGCTCCATCGTCATCGATTGGGGTATCGGGTTCGCTTTCTCCTGGTGTTGTGCGTTCACTGCCATTCAGCAGGCTGGAGAAGTGTTCCCTCCATAATTTAAGTATGCTCTGGGCATCGGTAACTAGATCACCTTTGGGGGTTCTACAAGAGTATGCTCCGGTCTTGAAACCTTCTGTAAGCCGCCGCATCTTTTCATAGAATTTTCGAGCATTACCCCTGTCGGCCAGCTTATCAAGCTCTTCGTACTCACGCATTTCGGCCTCTTTCTTTTTCTGTCTACAAATGCGTCTCGCTTCCCTCTTCAACTCTCGGTATCTATCCCATCCCGCACGTGTTGTGGTCGATCGTAACGTTGCGAGGTAGGCAGCCTGTTTTCTCTCCGCTGCGACACGGCACTCCTCGTCGTACCAGCTGTTCTTCTGCACTTTCCGAAAACCAATGGTTTCGGTTGCAGCTGTACGTAAGGAGTTTGAAATGCCGTCCCACAGTTCCCTTATACCGAGTTGTTGACGAGTGCTCTCAGAGAGCAGGAGTGCAAGCCGAGTAGAAAAACGTTCGGCTGTCTGTTGTGATTGCAGCTTCTCGACGTCGAACCATCCTTGTGTTTGTTGGCGTGCGTTTTTTGCTGCACAGAGGCGGGTGCGTATTTTGGCTGCAACAATATAGTGGTCCGAGTCGATGTTAGGACCTCGGAGCGCACGCACATCTAAAACACTGGAGACGTGTCTTCCGTCTATCACAACATGATCGATCTGGTTGGTGGTTTTTCGATCTGGAGACAGCCAGGTAGCTTGATGTATCTTCTTATGCTGGAATCTAGTGCTACAGATAACCATATTTCAGATCGCATTATTATAGCATATATGTAGCTGTTTTTTCTATACAGTAGCGGGTCCATAATTGATACCCAAAACAATCACCACCCCTTGGGTTCTGCCACTGTTGCTATATTTTACATTTTCTTATTCTGTTGCCGCTCTGTTTCTAACAAGGAGACGTCATAACTGAAATATTTCTATACATTCTTTAAAAAAAAAAAAACAAATATTTTTATTTATGTTTCAGACAACTCTCATTCGATATGTGGAAGATTCTATTGGTTTGTATTGTCGCCGTTTTCGTAATGACCGCAGACGGAGGTACACAAATTAAATCGCAAATTACGACCACAAAGTAGACTAAAATCTTCTATTCCATTAGCACGCAATCGCAAGCGATATGCCAGCGGATATGCAGGTAGTAGCGCTGGCAGCTATGCTGGAGCAGGCGGTAGCGCCGGAGGCTATGGCGGTGGTTATGACGACTACGATTACGGATATGCACCCGATTTTGGCTTCATAGATCCATACCTATTCCATCAACAGCTGACAGCCCAAATTCTAGCCAACCATGCCGCACAACATCAGTGAGTAAACGTCTCTTCATTTTTCCATAATAATCCACTGAAAACATACATACTTACAATCTTTACAACATATATATTTAAGACTACTTTTGTTGAAATGGTTTCCTGGTCGCTAACTAATATGCTTTGCTAACTAACTCTCTCATCCATTGAAAGCTCTTTGCTCTATGTATTTTCTTAGCGCTATTGCTTCGGTTTATTCTTCCGGCCAAGCTATGGCCACTGCTGATGCATCTCTTTTGCCTGACGACAAGTAAATAATATTGCATAACTATGCTATAAGGGCAGTTTGATTAGTAAATGATGTGAAATTTTGTTAACTAATAACTTAAAAGTAAAAGTTGTTGAATAACAAAGATTTTATACGCTTTTCTAATATTGAGTAAGATACTACTAAGACATCCTTGGAAAATTTTTATTTTACACTAAAACTAATTTTCCTGAAATTTCATTGACTAATCAAACTGTCCCCAACAGTTGATGAATTAAAATATTTATACACCATAAATATATTTAAATTGTGAATTTGTTTTAACTTTTATTTCGTGCTTACTTATACTACCTCAGACGTATTCAGCAACAAATTGCTCAACAACAGGCGTACTTCCAAAATGCTAACCGTCCCAGCTACTATGGTGGTGGCAACAGGTACGGCGGATCCAATCGTTACGCACCCAATCATGCTATCGCTGCAGCATCCATAGGACCTGGTGGATCTTATCACACTGCCAATATCAGTCCAGAAAATCCGGTAATTAAAAATTGAACAAGAACAATTCTATATATTAAAATGACTGTGTTTGTTTCCAGGATATCCCGAATATAACCAATCGCTTTGGTGGACCATCGTCTCCGGGCGGTTTCAAAGGTGTTTCGGTTAGCTCCTTTTCGAGTAGCTCCGACATTAATGGTAAGAAATCAAGTCAGCGGGGCGCGCAGACTACAATCAATGACAATGGCAAAATCACCACATATAGGGTGCAATCTTAAATTCTACGAAATACTTATAAAACAATTTTTTATACTAAATATAAAGCAATACACTATAAGTATTTATTATTAATTGTGTAGCTTTGTAAAGAAATATTCGTGAATGTATATTATTGGGGTAGCTTTAAGCTTCAAATCATTATTTATGTCGGGCAGTCTTGAAATACATAAGCAAACATACTTTGTGAGTGAATATCGAAATATACATATATTATTGAAATACGGAGAAAATGTTTTTCAGATGTGACTTTGTGATAAAAATAGGCAAAATCGGATCAATACTTCCCCAAGCCCCCACCTGGAACGTACTCTCATATTCTTTTATTATTTTTTTTTTTACCAGTTCGTTTTTGTGCGAGAGGAAGAGAAGCTCCTGTTCATTGAAAAGCTGAACACTCATGTTAGTATTCAGCTGTAACCACTTCTTCTTAGCCCCCAACTGCGAAGCCTTTAGGCATGCGTTTGATTCGTCCGCGGTACCTCGCTCGATAATCGGTAGCGTCTGCTGGAAAACATCTACGCCTCCATCCATTAAGATTCAATTGCCCCAAATGTCTTTCGAGCTGCGATCTAAAGATTCAATGACTTACAACTCATCCCCTCATGCTTCTAGCATCACATACTTCTCGAGAAGTAACCTTTCCCTGCACATCTACGATTTTGAGTGTTTGAAAATAATGAGGCCTCGGATTCTAACCGGCATCAGCCGTACACAATAACACTCAGAGTGTATTATGCGTACAACATCAATTCTACCCAGGGCACCTGAGGCTTTCACACCAGGCCAACTATCGATAGGTGCGCCCTGCACGGTAAGTTTCCATTTTTTTTCGTGACGGCCGAGCAAATTCGTCTTCCGGGCACAGGTGGAAAAATGCGGTAAGGGTAGTAATAGAAGTCTTGTAATTCGGTCACGCAGATTTGTCCTTTGCGGATTGGCAATGGCGAATACCGCAGTCGATGGAATGATGAGTTGTTTGATATATACGAAGACATTGACTTAGTTTAGCGAATTAAGATCATGTCGTCCAAATGGATGAAAACACTCCAGTTCTGAAAGTGTTCGACGGGGGAAGCAGAAATAGAGGAAGACTTTCGGAACAGATGCTCACTCCACGCCTTAAATTATGTGATATCGTCTGTCAGTCTTTTCGCCGTCGTCTCCAATAAAATACACTTGTAAAAATTCTTAGTAGTGGCACTTCTGTCCGTCTATGCAAGCGATAGTTTGAGTAAAAGTTGAGATATTTTAATGAAACGTAGTACGCGGATGAAATCGTCCACTACTCATAAAGCGATCAGACGTTAAAGCAGATTAAAACTACTAAAAGAATGATAAATCAATAAATAAATACGCCAGACATATTAAATTTTACATCCGAGATGGTTTGAGAGGGCTCTACCCTTATATATTCTTCTATAAACTATATCATAAGGCCCTTACAAATCGAGAAAGTTTGGTGCAAAATTTCTTGAGGCAGCTAATATCTTCAAGTATGGCATAGTGAGGGCAGATAGGGCATCACTAGCTTTAAGCACACAGCTAGGAAGCTCCTAATATTACTGCTCTGCTGTCAGAGTGAATGCTTACCTCACTTCTGTCTGAAAACACTACGGTGGTCCGGTAGCCTAAATCTAAGATTGATGGAGAGGTAAAACTCCCTCTGCAACCTTCGTGTGAACTTTTCGAACGCCTTCCACCAGACGAATGCACCTCAGAACATTATTTACTTGACTACAGTTTCATGCGGTCAAAACACCACCTTTGGTGAAAGCTCCCACCTTTTCCCTAAAACTCCTCAGCAATATAAGGCAACTGGTGCCTTTCTAACACTTTCTTCAGTATTCATATTATCAACAAGTTGAAGACATTAACCCCGAAAGCGGGAAGAGGCATGTATAGTCTTATACCTGCTAGTAGGTAAAATCATGTCATATTTACTTGGGTTGACGGCTAGCGCTTCTATTCTATTTGATACAACTTTAACACTACATCGCGCAAAGCTTTGCCGATCGATCTACCTTTAATACAGTCATGCTGAGCACTTGACAGTTTACACGTCGGTATTCTGTTTCCAACGTACAGATTCATAAAAATCTCCAACGTTTTCAACAGAACGAGTCTAACGGCCCTGAAATCCTTGACCAGTCTCCAGATCGTCAGCACATGACCTTCTTTCACGGTTCGCGTAGATAGTGGCCAGCTAACGACACCTTAACCGCCCGCTGCAGTTTCGCCAGTATGATGCCATCAGGGACTGGGTACTTAATAGCTTTGTAGGAATTCAGCGCCCAGGTAAGTTAACGTCTATCCAAAAAGCCCAAGAAGTACGACTTTTCGTTAGAATGCGACTAAAGCATGAGGACTCATGACAGCCCTCTAAAGTTCCGGAGAAGACTCTCTTGGCTTTCTTTAATTCGGACTTGTACGTAGCCAGTCGTGCCTTATACAGCGCCTAATCGTCGCTAGAGCCACTTCTACGAGCTTTATTGAAGAGCCTTAGTGTCTTCTGCTCTAAGGTCTGTTTTCTGTTAGCTCCGATGTCTCTCCTTTCCTTTCTGGGTTTTCAAAGGGCAAGAGCTTTCAAGAGTAGCTCTACCAACAGACGTAAACTCACAAAATTGAAGACGTTTACCCTACTAAAATATAAAATATATAGATTTTCACTTTATTCTGGTTCTGGTTCTACTTGAATAACAAGTCGCCAAGAGCTTGTCACACTTATTCCTTAATACACCATCGGCCACTGCCTCGATCACAGCTCCCTTCCGTATCCTCCGCTACACGTCTCTATTCATCACGAAAGATGCCTCCATCTCCCCTGCTGTGGTCATAAACTCAGTTTCCTCTTTTTCGGAGAACGATTGCGTCTCCTAGGTGATGGTGTCCCTAACGAGAGACTGCTCAATTTATTGAGGTCGGTTCCGACCTACTTTCTCCGACGTCCTTATTAGAACCTTTGTAGTTATTTATCTCCATTCAAAGCCGCTATTTACCTCAAATGATAGACTACCACGACCACCAGCTCAGGGTTCATACCAATCCATCTAAGAGTCGAATCTGTGTCCAGATTCAGCCAAGGATTAAACATCTGTAACAGTCTAAAAAGGCAGTGAAGGCTTATAAGCTTCTGAAGTACAGAAAGTGCGTTCGGAGATTTTTGCGATGAACGAAATTATTCAACAAAGTTCCATTAAATTTATGTGCGGAATTAAATTGTTGAGTCTAAAAGGTTCAGCTTGTTGGAGAAGGCCTACGATGGGAATTGTTTGTCGCGAGCAAGTGTTTTTGATTGATATAGTATTCAAAGAGGGAAGAGAACGCGCTGACGACGAACCATTTCCAGGGCCGCCATCAACATCAACAAAATAAAGGAATTGTTGCTAGAGAATCAACAACAACAACAGTCAGACTTGGAATATGGGAAGAATAAGTGAAAACCATTTGAGCCTAAGAAAAGTGAAAGCACGATTGGTTCTAAAATTACTAAATTTTTTCGAAAAACAGCATCTCTTTAACGTCTGTGAAACAATGCTTTCCGACTACCAGGATGTCATGAAATGTATTGTTACTAGTGATGAGTCTTGGAAACAGACGATCAATCAACCGAATATCGTGGCAAAGCCGAATCCGATAAAACCACGTAAAAGCAGGTGAAAAATCAAGATTATGTTAACAGTTTTCTTCGTTTATCGAGGTGAGGTCTTCCGAATTCCTTCCGACCGGTCAAACTGTCAACAAGTAATATTATTGGAGTGCTATGCGTTGTTCGGGCGAAACTATTCGTAAATTGAGGTCGGAATTATAGGCTGACAACGTTCTTACAATTGTTTTGTGACCAAGAGAGTTTACTTCGAGGAAAACGACATAGATTTTGAAGAACAAATTAAGAATTTTAAAATTATGGACAAAGTCTTACTATTTTTTTGCTGCATTGTAGTATAGAGGTGTGCAATAGTGGTAAGATACCAAAACTCAACGTATAATGCTTCAAAAAAGTCAATAAATATTTAAAATAAATATTTTTTATGCTATATACATATTTATTTATTTCTTTAAAAAAGGCAACATAAACCTATAATTTCTTAACACTAGAAAGATGGAAGCTAGTTATGCCTCTATTGCCTGAAAGCTGTCAAAATGACTGCCTCTCGGCAATTTAGATATAACACAATAGGTAATATGTGACCTGGCCTACGAAAAGGGGGCTTAGGTGTCAAAAAATCAAATTTTTTTTGTTGACACCTAAGCCCCCTTTTCGTAGACCAGGTTACATATATGTATATATTGGAAGTGAAGGAGTGGGCAAAAAGAATTATTAACTAATCCATTTATATGTTGTAGAAAAAGTCATAAAATTATTAGAAGCTATGTCATTATTTAAATAACTTTTTTAATTGAAATTCGAAAGCAGTCAAAATGACTTGCAGGCAATCTAGTGTTAAGAAAACCAAACAATCCATACTATTTTTTAATATTTAATTTACTGTTATTTTTCAAAAGAACACAACATTTATTCTACTAAACGTATTTTTTTTTTAAGAATTGAATATCGGAAAAATGTAGAAAACTCCAAAAAATTTGGAAACCCGTGTCGTTTTGTTATCTCTAATTTAAAAACATAGTCAGAGAAGTCCCAAATATATCCTGCGTTAGTAAAACAGCAGTCATTTTAGTTGAAAAAGGAATAATTTGCCGTCTTCGGACAATTCTGGTGATGGATGAAATAATCTAAATGGAACGGTTAATTTGTCAAAACTCTAAATTAACCCCTGAGAAGGCTACTTATGTCTATAACAAACCAGCCTACAAGTCGATGTCCAGAAAAGCATTGAAAAAGGTAGGTGAATTAAGGTAGACAATGTAAGGTGCGTTCCAAAGTAAACAGGACTTTTTGAATCTAGTCTAATAATTCATGGAAATGGATTTGAACATCTTCAAAGCATCGATTAATCGCATTTTGACCGAACATTTGGGCTTACGAATGGTGTGTGCGCGACAGACTTCAAGCGACAACTTCATATACTAAACAGTTATTTAGACAGCTAAACGACTACAAGTCTCGCGAATTTAAAAAATATTTCGAATTTTGAAAACGACAGTAGAGATAAGTAGTCAAGCCACAAATATGTAAAATATAAAATTATTCAAAGCTCAAATAAAGGCATAAAATCATTTGTAATAACAATTGATATTTTAACTTAAATAAATTTACCTATTTACTTTTTTTTTGCAGAAAAAATTTTACTCTGAACAAAATATAATATTAAAATTTCATTGAAGTGCAAGGTTTAGTATGGCAACAACGAAATTGTGTACACACAAAATGGATAGCTGTGTTATTTTGTGTAAGTGCCGGCCATTGTTATGTCGCTGCCTTCTTACAAATGTTCATGTAGCAGGCTTCACGACGTCATTTATAGTTCACTATCTTGCAGTCAAGTCGTGTCGCTCTCTATGCGTTCAGCACATAATTCTAGGAAATATTACAAATATTGTATAATCCTTGCCAGTACAATTGGAAGACAGAACAACTGTACTAAGTTATTGAGCTATAATCTCTTGAATTCATGAATCTACTTCGCATAAAGCTATATGTGTGGGTGCGTAGAGCATAAGTGTAGTCGTATCAATGAAATTAGCTAAGTGTTTTAAAAATAGCAACTGATAGAGGAGAATAATAAAAATATAAAAAAAATTGTCTCATTCAAAGCTTTAGACATATTATTATTATTACCGTTGGTATACAAATGCGTATTTGTTTTGTGTGTAGAACATACATACATACCACATGTATGTATGTATTATACCTATGTGTACTCTCGTTTCCGCTGATTTATTTTTAAACTCTTGCAACATATTGCTACAGTGTACAATAGTTTTGTTCACATAACGGTTGTTTTTATAACCTAAAAATAATCGAATTAGATATTTATATTATTTTATATGCTATTTTAATTTTGAATATTTTTGTTAAATAACAAGTCATTAACTTAATTCTTAATAAAAAATGTCCAAACCGCAAAAAGTACCGCTATATAGTATAGTCTAATTTTCAAAATACTTGAACATTTTGAGTGGTAAGGTTTGCGTGGCCACGAGTGTACACACATAATTTAAATATTTTCGAACTTCCAGTTGACTTTATACCGCATACTATGTAACGGTATTTACCCGGATTTATTTCAAGAAAATTCCAAAAATATAAAATGTTCGGTTACAGCTGAACTTAGCGTTTCCTTACTTGTCATTGGTTTAAACGAATTTTTAAAGTCAAGGCTTTCGTTCATTATCAATTTTTGAATAAGTAAACAAATAACACAGAATTAAATTAACCACAGACAAATAGTAAATTTATACGATATATAAATTATTCCACATTAGTTTAAATTTTCACACTTCACTGGTTCCTTTGGCTTTGTTCAATAAAAAAATAAACCTTAATATTGTAACCGAATCCGTACGACTAGGCAGCGGCACCGAAGAAAATAGTTTTAATGTATTGGACTCAAATTTAATATTGTAATAGAATATTAGATTGTCAAATATCTCCCTTCCGTTTTTTTGCTTTTATTCAATGCTTTATAAAAAGTTTTACAGTGATCGGATTTAGTTTAAACATGCGCCATTTCGTTCGATAACCTGCTTCCATCTACACGTTAACATTATATTACCCCCGTCGTAGAAGCCACACTCCTTATTTGCGAAGAACTCGGTCAACTTTACACCAACGAGGGCGTTCGCCATGGACAGGAACAGGTGGTAATCAGTTGGCGCTATGTCCGGGCTATACGGTGGATGCGATAAAACCTCCCATCCGTGCTCCCGTAGCTTCCGACGAGTCGTCAACGAAGTGAGTGTGGTCTGACGTTTTCCCGCTGGAATACTACACCCTTCCTGCTGGCCAATTCTGATCGATCGACTGGTCGATCGACTGCTTCAAGCGGTCCAGTAGTACACAGTAGATGGTAGAATTAAGCGTCTGGCCATATGGGTGCAGTTCATAGTGGATGATTTCCTTCTAATCCCACCAAACAAACAGCAAAACCTTCCTAGCCGTCAATCCCGTCTTGGCCACGATTTGGGACGATTCACCGGCCTTCGACCCATACCATTTTCGCTTGATAATGTCGTATGTGATCCATTTTTCGTCGCCAGTCACCATTCACTTCAAAAATGGGTCGAGTTCGTTCCGTTTCAGCAGCATATCGCAGACGTTGATTCTGTACAGAAGGTTTTTTTGGGTCAAATCGTGCGGCACCCAAACCTCGAGCTTTTTTGTGTATCCAGCCTTCTGCAGATGGTTTAAAATGGTTTGATGACTAACTCTCATCTTCTGGGCGATGTTACGAGATGCCTCATGCCGGTCTAACACGATGTTTTCCATGACTTGATCGGTATTCGTCATCACAGGTCTTCCGCCGGCTGGCTAATCCATGGAGTCGTTTTCACCCACTCTGAATCGTCGAAACCATCCCTCCGCAATTTGAAGTGATAGAGTACCGTCCTTCAAAACAACATTAATCTCACGGAACGTTTCTCTAGCGGATTTGCCTTTAACGAAGAAAAACTTTAAAATAGCGCGAATTTTGGCATTAGTGAGCTCCATGTTCACACATCTATAACTGTTGAACGCAATATCCAAACTAATCATGCATAGTGTTGTTTTGTAGGTTATGTCAAGACATTTCAAAGATGTATAGTATTACCAGATGCGAGCTCAGTAGCGATTTATGCATAAGTCTCTTAAAACCGAAAACATATACATACGAATATGCACATATGCCGACCAAATTTAATTTTTCAACATTTTAGAATCATCGGATCGCCTGTTCGAGACTTCATCCGTGCAACATTCGCTTTTGGACAAATTTCCGAAAAACTATATAATAACAGTTTTTTTGGTAAATGAGCGATTTATGTCTGAGGATATCAATTTGAAATCTTTTGACACAAAAAGTAAAGCAAAAAGTTCAGTCAATGATCCATGAAACTGCTGCTACGTGGCGCTGATAACCTTGATTATGTGGACAAAGTTTTTTCTGTGTTAAATTTCGTTGCAATTTTTCAGTTCTTCTTTAATTATGTACCGTTGCTAGCAAGCCCAAGGAATTGGTGATAAGATTCACCGTGACATAAATATGGTGAAGGTTGTTCTGAATTGCAGAAAGCGGAATGTTGCTACGTACATCCATACTTATATACTCGTATATATAGGTTTAGTAAAGCAGACAAAAATGTTTGAAGAATCTGGTTAAGGTCCATCTAAATATAGTTATAATAATAATTATTTACCTTCCTTGAAAAATGCTCATCCAATTCTAAATAGTAAATCAAGTAAGCAGAAATTGACGAATACACTTCTAATATTGTTCTTTACTTTCTTTATGTAGAATTGCTTCCTGTTGTTTACTATAATTTTAAACAATAACTAACCTCAAGTTAAGCGCTATTTGGAAATTAGAATCTACATTTTTCATTCACAGACAGAGCGGAGAAATTGGTAATTAGAATAAATTCCATGACATTGAAATCTAATTTTAGGAACATCCTCAAGTAGCAGTCAACTTCAAACTTGCTAACGCGCGGCTGATTACACCGTACACCGGTCAACAACATTTTAGCATTCGCACACACATATTATACATATGTACACACCTTATTTTTGATACTTTTATGGCTCAAAAAAAGAATAGGAACAAAAAAGTGCCTTTGTTTTTATGTATAAAAATGGAAAAATTCAGCTCAATAAAAACACACAAAAATTTTAAATACAAAAAGTTTATTAATCCATTTATTATTCATTCTGACAATAGACATTTTTAAATAGGTAGAATGTTTAAATTTCTATAGTTTTCTTTTTCCGGTTTCGGCAATGAAGACTGGATATATGTACGAGGTTTGACAATTAAGTAATGAGACTAATTTTATTGCCGCGCTTGTGGTAAACTTGTGACCTTAAAATTCCCTTTCTCTTTTTCCGGCATTCCTCTTCTCTCCATTGACATATGCACCCTCGCTCTAGCTTGTTTAGCTCGCCTGCTGCGTCAAGTTGAGTAGATGTGTGTTTGTAGTGCTCGTCACGAAAATGGAAAAACGAAATCAAGAACAACGCGTCGTGATAAAATTTTGCGTATGGTGATAGTGCCTTTAGTCGTGTCCAGGCCACAATGGTTGTCTCCGCGCGCCCCCGGCCGAAAAAAGCTCCCATGAGCAAGTCGAAGGTGAAAACGATGATTATTGCCTTTTTTGATAGCCGTGGAATCGTCCCCAAAAAATTCGTTCCACCGGAGAAAACTGTGAATCAAGTCTACTATTGCCAAGTACTCGAAAGATTGCGAAAACGAGTTAACAGGGTGCGCCCAGACATCGCTCGTAACTAGATCCTTCATCACGACAGTGCGCCGTGCCACACCGCCTTCAGCGTCCCAGTATTTGGCCTTTAAAGGATCGCCGCGTTGCAACAGCCGCCTTATTCGCCCGACAAGTCACCGTGTGACTTTTTTTGTTTCCTAAAACAAAATCGGTGGTCAAAAGAACCCACTTTGAGTCGATTACGGACATCCAGGAGGCCGTGACGAGGGTACTCGCTGACATCCCATTCGAAGCGTTCCAGAAATGTTACGAAGCATGGAAAACGTTCTGGAATCGCTGTGTAGCTGCCCAAGGAGACTACTTTGAAGGGGATGGCAGAGTTGAAGAATAATTTTCAAATATACGGTTTTTCTGGAATCAGTCTCATTACTTTATTGTCATACATGAGACGAGTATACTGCGTACTGGCCTTTGTAACGTCGTTACGTCTCTCTTATTCCATCCTCTTGGAAATGTTTTTTTTTGTTCTTCCGAATAAGCCCCTATATTGTCTTCAAACTTACTTTTAAAATGAGAAGTAACATGTGCATCTTAAGAAACATTCTACAGACTACAGAGTTTGTTCGGAAAGCAAATGCACTGATTTTCTTCGGCCGCGACTGTAGCGTGCGCACGGCCTGGATGCTGTAGAGGGCATTCCTAGCGGCTGGTCAGTTGTCTCCGAGCACCTGGAGAGTCAGGACAAACATTTTCGCGCGACGAGTTTCTGTGACTGATGCAAACAGAAAATGTAGCATTCGTTAGAGCATCGGTACACGATTCAATTTTTTGTGAAACTCGGTAAATTGCAACAAAGACGTTTGATATGAACAAACAGGCTTATGCATATGTTGATTTAGCAAGAAGTGGTGTGTTTCAGTGGCACCAGAGCTTTTTATTGTCCCTCTTGGCCAAATCGTCAATGAAAAATTTTACGTGAAAGTCCTCAAGAGGCTCAACCGAAGGGTCAATCGGGTTCGAGAAGATATCGCAGCTGGAGAAGTTGCACAACGACAACGCCCCGGCTTACAGCGCCTTTCTTGTGAACAGCTACATAACCAAGGCCAAGGCATTCCAACGCTTCCGCAGCCATCCTACAGCCCAGATGTGGTGCTCCCGGACGTTTTTGTTTTGCTTCCTTGCCTGAAAAGGTCGATGAGAGGTAAGCATTTTGAGACGACAGAGAGGATTTAAGCAGCATGCACCTCGGCTCTCAAGGCTATTTTGGGGCATGCCTTCCGTGTCGCCTTCAACGCATGGAAATCGCGCTGCCAGCGCTGCATTGACGCAGAAGAACGTATTTTGAAAGTTTTTGAAAAATTGTGACGATTGATTCTATAAATTTTTATACCCTGAACAGGGTATATTAAGTTTGCCACGAAGTTTGTAGAATCCAGAAGGAAGCGCCGGAGATCCTACATAGTATATATTTATATAAATGATAAGTATGTTGATCTGAGACGATTTAGCCATGTCCGTCTGTCTATATATATACGAAATAGTCCCTCGGTTTTTAGGATATAGTTTTGAAATATTGCAACCGTCATTTTCTCTTCAAGGAACTTCTCATTTGTCGGAACTGCCGATATCGGACCACTATAACATAGAGCTGCCATACAAACTGAACGATCGGAAAAAAGTTCTTTTATGGAAAACTTTTGCATTTTACAAGATATATTCACGAAATTTGGTATATAATATTTTCTAAGGCAACAATGTAATATCAGAAGAAATTGCTCAGATCGGCTAACTATAGCATATAGCTGCCATACAAACCGAACGATCGGAATCAAGAGCTTGTATGGAAAACTTTCGCATTTGACGTGGTATCTTCAAGAAATTTGAAATGGATTACTGCTTAAGATAATAATAATATAATCTCTGAACAAATTGTTTATATCGGATTACTATAGCATATAGCTGCCATACCAACTGAACACATATGTAGTTACTAAATAAAATGCACCTGTGAAGGGTATATTAGCTTCGGGTATATTAGCTTCGGTGCAGTCGAAGTTAACGTTTTTCTTGAATTAAAATCCATTCGGTCTTATTACTTTCCGGGCAAGCTCTGCATTTTGATTAGGTTCAGGAAAATGTTCATTGTAGTTTTGGGGCTGTGTTTTTGAATGAACAAAATTCGTTTTTAATACAAAACTAATAATTGGTAGAATAACTGCCTTACCCTTACCCGTACCCTACTTAGTATAATATATATATATATGTACAATATTTTGTTATGAAGGATGTGAGTGGCAATAAATATAATTCTCCTTGCACTTAACGTTCAGATGACTACAAAATTAAATGTGTACACATAAACATATTAAAATAGAATCATTGTCATATACATATATATACATATTATATGTATATCTCTACTTAAATATGAGTGCTATAATACATAATAATAATATTCCATAATACATGTATATATGTACAAGTATGTACAGTACACTCGCAGTAACTTGAACAAATAAAAATCAAGTGAGCTCATATTAACGATTGACACACTCAAATGCAAAAAATGAGAAACCGTATAAGTACACATGATTTAATTTATTAATTTTAAAAACTTCAAAGTGAAAAGCTTTTATTAATGATATTAAGATACAGGACTGAAATTAAAAAAAAAATCGAAATTTAAGAGAAAAAATTGGAGCTATAAAAAAAGTCTTGCAGTATTTTCGCTAGTTGGCGCTGAAAGCGCGTAGTTCCAGTTTTATTCGTCGCATCGGGTCATGCCTTACCTTTTTGGAAAGATCATTTCACGCGCTAACACGTGTTTGATTGATTGTCGTTTCTTTTAAGTCGTTCGTGAGTTATAGCGTCGCAAACATGGAGCAAAATAAAGAGAAAATACGGCTTATTTTACAGTACTACTACGATAAAGGCAAAAATGCATCTCAAGCCGCCAATAAAATTTGTGCAGTTTATGGACCCGATACAGTTTCCATTTCCACCGCACAAAGATGGTTTCAACGTTTTCGTTCTGGTGTAGAGGTGGTCGAAGATGAGCCACGCTCCTGAAGGCCTGTCGTCGAAAATTGCGATAAAATCGCTAAATTGGTCGAAAGAGACCGGTATAGTATCAGCCGGTCAAGAGCTGGGCATGGGTCATCAAACCGTTGTAAACCATTTGAAGAAGGTTGGAGTCACTAAGAAGCTTGATGTATGGGTGCCACACGAATTGATTCAATAAAAATACCACAAGACTTTTTTGACAACCCAATATATGGATATGAATATCTCAAAGTTTTGTAAGGCAAATTCCCCCAAGAATTTTATGCATTAAAATAGTCGGAAATCTTTTTCAGCTTCTTCTGCTTTTTTTTCTGACAGCCTTAGAACTGCTGTTTCCCTTAAGCGGCTAAGTACATTCATATAACTTCGATCCACCATTGCATCTCCAGGCTATCGTAATGGTTTGTTAAAAATTTCAATTTCCTCTTGTGCCGCAATTTTCTCTATTTGTTTGTCGTTAAAATCCTCGTCCTTACCATATTCGTTTCCTTCAATTTCTTGAGTATCAGTGGCGTCATCAATAAATGGAACGACATTCCACTCTTCAACCGTTGATTGTGAAATTTCAATCGACAAAGTTTGAAAAACAAGTATTTGCTTGCCCTTCAAGGTGTGGCGTAGGATTCTTAGTCTTTCAATTGAACTAAAAGTGTTGTCTTCTGAAGAGAATAGGCACACATTTTTCACTGTTAGAGGAGTCCCCGAACTATAAATATCAAATTTAATGGATTTCAGAGTTGTTCATATACATATGTATGTGGCGGAAATTTTTTTTTTCACGCTACCGAGCCTTCAGAGTTTGCTCACGATACAGAGTAGTCATGCAAGAAAAAAGTGTGTTCACGTTAAGCGGTGTTCACGTTATACGATGTCCATGTTACTGCGAGTGCACTGTATATAGCTAATCTAGTACTCTGTAGTAGCTGAGATGTATATTTATTATCATCGATGGAGGTTTTTTATTCTAGGTCAAAAGGTATTAATTAATTTCAGTTTCATCGTTCAAAGTCATACTTGATTACATACTCATAGTACATAGAATATGTAAATATATGTATGTATGTGTCTATTGTGGGCAACAATGCGATCCGCTCTATTTCCAACACAACACCATCGAGTTCCTTATCAGAACACTGTTTTGAGATCTCCTGAAAATACACACACCAGCATATGTACATATATTCATACATATGTACATGTGTATAAAAAGCTTGAGAAGAATTCCGAGCATTAAGTTGTAAACCTTTATAACATTCACTTTTCAATTCATTAATAAAAAGTTTGCGACGTTGACAAGACGTTGTGGTGCCCCAAAATATTTTATAAAAAGTGAAAAGTTAATTGTATTGTGTAAACACAAAGATGAAGGTATTCACAGCCATTGTTTTGGCAATCTGTGTCTGCGTAGTCTCTGCAGGTAAATTAACAAAATTCTTATTAATGAAGCCCCAAATCGTTTACTTTGATATCAAAAAAAAAAAATATGTTTCGTAAAATAAGCAAGTTGCAAGCGGGAGTTAGCAAAAGTAAAAACTGAATTAAAATTAGTATTCTAAATGAATTTAATCAGCATTTGAAGAGAGGTTTATTGTCCTGGCGTATAATAATAAAAATGGAATTATGGGAAAGGATTGATGGATTGTTTCTTTGATGAGCCAAATTTTCCAAATAAAAATATATCGTCGGAGTAATTAAAGTAGATATTTTATTAAACATACCTAAAATATAAATAGTGTATAATATTTGGGAGAAATTGTTCATTAGACATATCAAATTGCGAGATTTTAGATAGTTTTGTTCACCTAATGGGTGAGTATATATGTGACCTGGTCTACGAAAAGGGGGCTTAGGTGTCAACAAAAAAAAAAAAAAATAAATAAAAAAAAAATAAAAAAAAAAAAAATAAAAAAAAAATGAAAAAAAAAGAAAATGATTTTTTGACACCCAAGCCCCCTTTCCGTAGACCAGGTCACATATGGAGCCTTTTGAATGGCATTTGTCCGAAAAAGAAGAAGTCGCACGGTGCCATATCAGATGAATACGGGGAGTGGTTAATGTTGAAAATGGGGTTTTTGGTCAAATAATCGTTCTTCGAATGTTGGATTCTGAGCAATTTTTGGTCGTCAGTCAATTTGTGCGGAACAAACCGTAGACACACCTTTCGTATGCCCAAATGTTCGGTCAAAATGCGGTAAATCGATGTGTTGGAGATATTCAATACCATTTTCATGAATTTCAATGTTGATTTCGCCTGATTTTTGATGAATTCACGCACAGTTTCGATGGAATTTCCGGTGATCACGGATTTTGATTGGACCACATGTTGATCGTCATTTATGTCTACACAACCACTTTGAAAACGTTGAAACCACTCGTGCACTGTCCTACGGGATAGGCATCATCGAAGTTTTACCAATTTTATTTATTTTAAAACAAAATTTAATGTTGGCTTTTTGTTCGAAGCTCATTTTCGCACCGATAACACAAATATATTGACACTTAAAATGAAATAACTTCACTTCCAAACAATGAAATGTCATGGAATTCTCACTAGACAATCGATAAAGATAGCAGATTCTAACGCACCAGTCGACATATCGATGGCGCCACCAGGGGGCGCTAGATTAATGAAGTTCTGTTTACTTTGGAACGCACCTTGTAGTTACGATAAGAAATGAATCAGCTTCGGCGAAAGTTGACGTTTTTATTCCAGTTTCATTTCAATAAAACTGTGCTATATATTCAAAAAGTCCTGTTAACTTTGGAATGGCTCTTGTACAGCAGACTTGATGCCGCATATGGCGATCAGTAATGTGTTATCTTCATAAAATGGCATGGAAACATGCCCGCGAATATACTTAAGTAATGCCACAAGCTAACACAGTTAGGCCAGACCTTTTTTTTTAGCCTAAATACATATATCGGCTGATTTCCGATTTCAGCTAACCACTAACTATGAGCCGTTTATGTTGGTCAAACTAAGTAATATTTCAAAAAAATTAAGAGGATTTCATAAAGATAATATGGTTTAGCGCTGATTATGAATAAAACCGATCTAGAGCGTGGTCTAACCTTTATATCCCTCGTATAATCAGCGCTAACTTTTTGCCAACACCTAAATGTGGCTTCCAGGTTTTGATCCAAGCAATTAACGAGTTGTTTCTTTTAAAGCCACGTGATTGTAATTATTGTTTACTCGAAATTTTATTCTAAGTTTCAATAAATTTTTTTTTATAGTGCTGTTGCTTTCAACAGTTCAGTTGAAAATTATTATTCTTATAGTTGACTATTAAGGGGCCATACCAGTGTGACGCCTGAAAAATTAGGCGATTTTCGTGAATTTTTTTAAGAGAAAGTACGCGATTGAATATTTCGAACTTCTTTGAACGTAATAAGATATGTTTGCAGCTATATTTTAAGATTTTTTTTTTTTACAAAAATGTTGAAAAATAGCGGAGTTATGGGCTGTCTTCAAAGATACCAAAAAAAAAGTGCCCCAACTGTGCTGGCATGATTCCGGCCGAATGTGTGGCTGAAACAAAAAAATTTTAAAAGTTTATTAAACTTAAAGATATTTCCTGTACAATGAACTACGATCTTTGAAAAATATCAAAAATTAACAAAATGGTGTAATTTTGAAAAAAAAAATCGTGTGTTTTTAGGAAAATATGGTCGTTTTTTTTAATGCGAAATTGACAATTTTCAATCAATCAAAAAGATCGTAGGTCATTGTATAGTAAATATATTCAAAAATACTCAATTTTAATTTGAAGTCGATCAGTCAATTTCTCGTTGAGTTATGATGTCAGCAATTTTGAGAAATGTCGTTTCGAGAAAAGCGCGTTTAAAGTTACACTTGTATATGTTTGCACCTCCGAGCGGTCGCTCTTTAGAACGCTGCCATCCGAAAACTATTCAAGATACGACCTTCCCGATTCCACAGGATATTTATGAAAATATATGCTATCGAAAAAGCAAAAAAAAAATTTTTTTTTCAGAAAGTATCACACTTGTATTGCCCCTCCCTTAAAGAGCCATATAACTGTACGCCTATAATAATAAGGTACAAAAACGAAGTTACAGTCAGCCTTACATATATTTCTTTATTAAAATGCATTATGCGCGTAAAAATATTCTTTCAAATTCAAAAGTACATGCATATACGTACGCAAGATTAGGTCCACAAGTGTGCAAAGCAACTAAATGTGGTATCATTTTGGTTTCGATTACTGATAACTTTTGGCCTTGGCAGACAATCTCGCCAACGCAGTAATGCCGGACGTACATTGCTCAATATAGTCGTGTATAAATACACATATACATATACAATTTTTTTTTTTTTTTTTGTATATTAGGTAAGCATATATAGATTATTATGTAATAAGTTAGTTTGTTTAATCTATTTCTGAGCGACGCTACATAAAATATAGAATGAAAAATTATATTGCATTAACTGCGCCAGTTGAGATTTTTTGTTTACATAACATAACATACATATGTACATCATTACAAAATATTAATTGTAAGGCAATGTTTCAAACATACATACTATAGTAAGGCTCTTGAAACACCCAACCCCGTATTCTCAACATATGAATGTATTAAAGGGGCTGAAAAGTACTTGGCAAGGAAATGAAATAACGTTTTTCAAATTGAAAAAAAGCTTTTTTATTCGAATTTATAAAAAAAAAATATATTTTATGAAACTTTCGTATTTATATATACATTGTACACATTACAAACAGTGATGCAATTTGGTCAATAATGTGTCCAGTCATCACCGGCGTCGATAATTGCTTGGCATCCCCGAGGCATGCTTTCCACTAATTCGACGGCGTATTCTAGTCAAAAGGATCTCCAGATCTTCCACGAAGCTTCTGTTTAATATATATTCACACTTTTTCAGTAGGGTTTGCATCGGGCGACTGTAACGGCCAATCCAATGTATCTCTATCAATATTCTCATGCGCCCAAGCGAGTTGCTTTGTCACAAGTTATTCAGACGCTTCTTCATTGTGTTGCGCCATTTCAGATCATGAGTCTGAAAAAGGGTTCGGATAGTTTCGTAGGATATATCTAAACCTTTTGTCATTAATTTAGCTTGTCCTTGCCGCTGCGTTAAAGCAGGATTCCGCAAAAACAAATTCACTATTCTTTTTTCATCTTTTTTGTTCACTTTTCCTATCGAACCACGTTCTGGTAAATCATCGACATTTTTAGCCATTTTTACGAGTATATCGCTGTACCCACTTCTGTACAAATGCCTTC